>CAUYMX010035508.1:0-16633 GCA_963573855.1 Lepilemur septentrionalis
GGCCAGGTGCGGTGGCTCACACCTGTAATCCTAGCACTCTGGGAGGCTGAGGAGGGCGGATCGCTCAAAGTCAGGAGTTCGAAACCAGCCTGAGCAAGAGCGAGACCCCATCTCTACTAAAAATAGAAAGAAATTAATTAGACAACTAAAAATACATATAGAAAAAATTAGCCGGGCATGGTGGCACATGCCTGTAGTCCCAGCTACTTGGGAGGCTGAGGCAGGAGGATTGCTTCAGCCCAGGAGTTTGAGGTTGCTGTGAGCTAGGCTGATGCCACGGCACTCTAGCTCAGGCAACAGAGTGAGACTCTTGTCAAAAAAAAAAAAAAAAAAAAGATTTATTTTATATACAGACTGTACAATCTTATCTATTTATTAGGAACTTGCAGATCCTGCCAAGTTTCAAGTTGAAGATATTACTGCATTTTCATTAAATGAGGCTTAACCCTCTTCTCCTCCATTTTCCATGAATCCAGACCCTTGTCTGCCCCACTAAGAATATTTTATTAGTAGGTAATCAACACCTCTGTATCATGTGCTGACTGTCCTCTCTTAACCACTGATTCTAGGATTTCCACAGAAACGTTGATAGAGCCAGAGCTTTGCTATGAATTTCCCTCTTTTTTGCCATGTCCCTACATAAAGGAACATGATCAATACAAAAGACTTTAGAGATAAAGGAGACCATCTGTTCTCAAGCCTCTGAATTGTGGAAGGATATGGCAAGACACAACAAGGTTAATCCCTAAACTGTATTATTTTCCTCTGTGTGAATTTTCTCACATGCAGGAAGAAGAACTGATCATATTAAGCAGCTGAAAAGAAGAAAAAAAAGCTAATAGTTTTCTCACCTTTTTAATATCTGTTTTTGTCCGTAGACCCCAGCCCCTCTGTAATGTGCGGAAAATTTCCACCTCTGGATACTGGCGCTTGGAGAAGCACTGGTTCTGACAGCGCCCCCCAGCAGGACACACTGTGGGGTGGCACTCGTAGAGCAGCATGCGGTTGATGCATTCCGAGTCGATCCCACAGGGGTTCTCATCAGTAGCTTTACAGTTGCAACGGGGAATTTCAGACAAGTCTGCAGTGAAGATTTGTACCCTGCCAATGGGACGATTCACCTGAAGAAGAAGCACATGGTATACAGCACATCAGACAAGTCAACACAAGATGATTCAGGCTCAGTAAAAGGCACATTTCTCTTCTCTGAAGTTGCATGCTATGTTTTAGATGATTTTGAACTATCATGATTTAGGCAGTTTGACACATGAAAAATGAATCCCACAAAACTTTTAAAAATTCATTTAAAGAAATCTAAATTTCAAAGCTGGCAGGGCCAATGAATTGTAAATTAGGTTTGTGCTATTGCCACACGGTGGCGCCACATTAGCTGCTACATAAAAACATGCAGTCCTCTTAAATGGGCAATTGTTGGCATAAAAACATCTGTGGGTAATTTGGGTTCCTATATACGAACATGTATTTTAATTATTTATTGCCGTAATTTGAAATCTGTTAAAAGAACTATGGTAATGTTACTCATGCATTTATTTAGCAGTGCTGAAAAATAGTGAAAATTAGGTGAAACAAAACATGAAGTTCAAACAGCTGCTGGGATACCAAAGCCATTTATATAGTTTTTACACAAACTAACAAGAATGCTGAGGAAAAAACAGATATTCCAATACAGAGATGGATTTGTGCATGGGAACAAGTCTCCCCTACTTGATAGTTCAGTGGGAACACTCAAATTGAGTCTTCAAAGATACAATCCACACTTAAAAAATTTGACTATTCAGACCAGGCGTGGTAGCTCACCCCTATAACCCTAGCATGCTGGGAAGCCAAGGGACGAGGATCACTTGAGGCCAAGAGTGTGAGACCCTATCTCTACAAAAAAAAAATTAGCCAGGTGTGGTGGCCGTTGCCCGTAGACTCAGCTCCTTGGGAGGCTGAGGCAGGAGGATCACTTCAGCCCAAGAGTTTACGGTTACCATGAGGCTATGACAACACCACTGCACTCTAGCCTGAGTGACAGGGAGGGACCCCATCTCAAAAACAAATAAACAAACAAAACCACCTAAATAAAAAAATAAAATTGACTATTCAGGAATTCTGTGATTTGGATAAATCACAATACTTGCAAGACTGTTGGGAGAATAAGAAATATATGTAGAGGCATATATAATACAGAGTCTAGAAGCCTCTTAAACATGTTACATATAATTGAATCCTTTCTTTTAACATACCTTATAATTGCTTCCATCATATCAAATAGCCTAGATTACTAATTCTGGTCAATCTAAAAATCGCTATTACTTAAAAAGTTGTATCTGGCAGTTTCTCTGAACTTATTCTGGTTTGAGGGGGCTGGGGTCTGCCCAATTAAAAAAATGTTGACCCGCCGAGGTGGCTCACCCTTATAATCCTAGCACTCTAGGAGGCGAGGTGGGAGGATTGCTTGAGCTCAGGAGCTCGAGACAAGCCTGAGCAAGTAGGAGACCCTGTCTCTCCTAAAAACAGAAAAATCACCCTACAGTCCCAACTACTCTGGAGGTTGAAACAAGAGGATTGCTTCAGCCCAAGAGTTTGAGGTTGCAGTGAGTTATGATGACACTACTTGTCCTCTACCCAGGGCTACATAGCAAGACACTGTCTCAAAAAAGAAAAATAAATAAATAAATAATAAAAATAAAATTTTAAAAAGTTATTTAATTCCTCTAAATTTTCAAATGCTTTCATTTCTGGCACTTTATTGACTGTCTCCTCTTCTTTAACAACGCAATAGAATTTATACAATCTAGAAATATACTGTCCCTCAAACCATTTCTCTATAACAACTAAAAAGGATACAACACTCATTGCCAGGTATGTTCCTAGATTCTTTAAAACGCTGGTAAAAATTGTAAACTTCTGGCAGGGCGCAGAGGCTCACGCCTGTAATCTTAGCACGCTGGGAGGCCAAGGAGGGTGGATCACTCAAGGTCAGGAGTTCGAGACCAGCATGAGCAAGAGCGAGACCCTGTCTCTACTAATAATAGAAAGAAATTAATTGGCCAACTAAAAACACATAGAAAAAATTAGCCAGGCATGGTGGCGCATGCCTGTAGTCCCAGCTACTCGGGAGGATGAGGCAGAAGGATCGTTTGAGCCCAGGAGTTTAAGGTTGCTGTGAGCTAGGCTGACGCCATGGCACTCACTCTAGCCCGGGAAACAGAGTGAGACTCTGTCTCAAAAAAAAAAAAAAAAAAAGTAAAGTTCTTGTTAATGGAGCAATATTCTCACCACATAAAACTGGAAGCCATAGACCTAAATAAGTAAAGTATCTTCTAAGGGGATAAAAGACAACAGTTGTATGTGTTTTAATCATTTTTCATAATATCTGACCATAGTTATAAATCCTAACACATCATAAAGCAAAATGAAAACAAAAACAAACCCACATAGTTAAGTAAGAACAAAGACACAGATATGTAACTGCCAGTAAACTCTCACTCTAGATCAGGGGTTGACAATAAATACTTTTAGTGTCACAGGCCACAAGTCTCTGACACAGGCAGCTCAACTCTGCCATTGTAGTAGGAAAGCAAGCAGCCATAAACAATGTGCAAGGTTAATTTCTTTATTTTTTAAAGTTTTTTAAAAGAGATTGGATTTTGCTCTGTCGCCTAAGCTGGGGTATAGTGGCATGATTACAACTCATTGCAGGCTCAAACTCCTGAGCTCAAGCAATCATCCTGCTTCAGGCTCCGAAGAAGCTGAGACTATAGGCACATTGACTGCCCCATGCCCAGCTAATTTTCAAATTTTCTGTAGAGACAGGGTACTACCATGTTACCCAGGCTGTGAAAGCTGAATTTCACATAATCCTAATGTGTCACAGAATATTTTTTCTTTGTTAACCGTTAAAAAAATGTAAAAACTGGTTGGATGCAGTGGTTCACACCTGTAATCCTAGCACTCTGAGAGGCCGAGGCAGGGGATAGCTTGAGCTCAGGAGTTTGAGACCAGCCTGAGCAAGAGCGAGACCTCATCTCTATTATAAATAGAAAGAAATTAGCCAAACAACTAAAAATAGAGAACATTAGGTGGGCACGGTAGTGCGTGCCTGTAGTCCTAGCTACCTGGGAGGCTGAGGCAGGAGGATCGATTGAGCCCAGGTGTCTGAGGTTGCTGTGAGCTAGGCTGACACCACAGCACTCTAGCCCAGGCAAGAGAGTGAGACTCTGCCTCAAAAAAAAAAAAAAAAAAAAAAGTAAAACTGCCCTGAGCTCATGGGCATTACATAAATATGCAGTAGACCATACTGGCCCACAAACCATAGTTTGCCAAGATCTGGTTCAGATACTTTTGCTGGAAATGTTTGGGGGAAAAATAAAAGTGGAGGAAAGAAGTTAGCCGCTAAATTCTGTGATGAAATCGTTCACAGGAATTGCTCTCTCAATAGCTCAATATAGTTGATGTGCTTCTCTAAAATGACTGCTTTGTGGTTATCTGTGAGCTAGGACTGTGTGAACAGGATTACTTTCCTTTCTGGAGGCCTATCTACACCCTGGTATTATGTTTTCATATACAATAACTCCATTTAGCTCTCAGGGTATCAGCAGGGGCTATTTAGACCCAATTATAGGTTTTAAAATTCTTCCTTTCAGCAGTTTTAATTATTTGTAAGGATTGGTATTTCACGATTTTTATTCCTTCTTAGAGGTCTACCAAAGATCAAAAAGAAAATATACTTATTTTAAAAGAATAATTTACTGTGTCTTAAACACCATGCAAGTTTTTCTTTCATTAGACCTCTTTTATAATTCTAAGATACAATATAGAAATTTACATTCTTACATTTCCTATATCTTATAACATTTTGCTACTTAATCATTATGCATTATTACTCATCAATGATTCACAACTATGTTGAAAAAGACTAAAATAATTTAAAAAATGGAAAAATGATGGCATCATATATATGTAAGCACAATGAAATAGTGAAATAGACTGTCACACTTTAGATACCATCTTTGTGGTCTGCTTTTAGTACAGTTATCATATTTAGCAAACAAAAATCCAAGACACTCAGTTAATTTTGAATTTCAGATCGTTTTATAGTTGAAGTATGTCCGATGCAATATTTGGGACATACTTTCAACATAACAGATTGTAAAGATGGTGCTGAAACTGATCTCCAAGAAAAATCTCAGAATATCAGACTTTGGAAACTTAAAAAAAAAAAAATTTACATTTCTACGCCCCCCATACTCCCGTTCATTTGTAAAAAATTACATTTCTAAGGACAAAAATGAAATAGGGTTTTCCCATCCAAGAATGATGTGATCACAAATATTTTGCAATAAGAGCCTATGCTACCCCATTTTGCTAACAGGGCTAATATTCTTTAATGTTTTACGATGTTTGGGTATTGAAACAACTTATCAGATAAAAAGAGGTTTTAACAAATACTAAAATGTCTAACAAATTTGTTCTTCACTGTTTCTTTATTTTTACTTCTGTAAATTGTTCACATAAATGACATAAAAGCTCTCTTTCTTTGCCCTTCCTTTTGCTTGCCCTTCTACGACAACGGGTCTGGTCGTCATCCATGGAGTATGTCCCATGCTCTGTAAATCTGTATCTTGCTCTGCCCTATAATCCTATCTTTCTCTCCTCAATAAGCCTCATTTTCGTGCTTGCTTAAAAAAATAAATAAATAAATGACATAAAAATATTTTAAAAAATTAAAGGGTCCACTGGACCCAGATGATAAGTGGTGATGATTATTTTACCAGGTAGATTGAGGTTAGGTATACCTCCCATTAATTCTCCTGAACTTGGTAATCTTAGTCATACTGCTAACCTAAAACATCTTCAGCATCAGCCATTACCAAGAAAACTTACCATATTACTCACACTAACTCAAGGCCATTTATCATTTTTCATCATGGCTCTTTGGTCCCTTTCAAACCACAAGATGTTCTGTGAACAGAAATCTAATTCACTTGTATGAGAGGACTTTCCAAGGCAGTAGAAAAAAGACTGCAATATGCTAGGAATGGTGCTCTGGTACTTTTTTACTATCTTAAGTTCAAACCTCTATCTGAAAGCAACTGTGCTTGTGCTTCCATCCTCATCATGAACAAAAGAGGAAGAGGGTAAGCTATACAGCATCTCTCCTGGAGGTTTTGTCTCACCTTGATATGTTTATAAGGTGGTGGCTTCTTATCATTCTTTCGGTCTTCTTGTAGCTGTCTTAGCTCTTTTTGGGCCTTTAACTCCTCAAACCTTGCTGCAGCTTCCTGAAGAGCTAAGAAAACACACAGTACAAGTCACTTAAAAATCTCTAGACTAAGTTACTTTGCTTTTATTCCACCCTCCTTCAGTTGGAGAAATTCCATGTTGTAGACCAAAATCAGCCAACAGTTTATGAAAAAGAATACACATGACACCTAATGTTCAAACAGATTATAAAGTCCCAAGGGTATTAATACTTGGCATTAAGATAAAAAACATAATCCATAACTAAACGGTATTAATGCAGACTATTATAGCTTAGAGGAAAAAACAAAAAATAGCTAAATGGCTTGAAAAAGCCCATAGATACCATCTCCTAACAAATCTTCATTTGCTCAGCAAAATCGCTGCCTTTAAACCTAAATTTTTCCTCAGTCCGCAAGCTCATGCTTCCAGAAACATTCTACTTCCTAGGTGCCCCAGGTAACGTGCTTTACTCTCCTTTGGCAGAAATACAAAGCTGAAGTTTTGCTCTCCTTCTTGCCTATTCCGTAGAGAACCTGTCCTACTCTTTGCTAAGACTCATTCTGTAAGTATCAACTATTAGCTCTAATGATACACAGATCTTCTTATCTATTCTACATTTAAGACTTGTATTTTAATATGCTTAAAACATTGCAATATCTGAAAAGTCCAACAAAATCTTAAGATGCTCATACTTCTCCACTTAAAACAAAATTTTAATCCATTATTCTTCAGCGAGGTGAAAAACTATGAGAGTTCCAATTCTTCTCTCTTTCCTCTCTGTGGCATTCCCCATGCTCTGTCAATTCTTTCACAAAAATCTCCCCTCCGTCCCATCCTCTTTTCTCCAATTCCTTGTAACAACCTAGCAGATTTTGTGTTACATGGAGTCCTTTCTCTAAATTGTCCTAAAATTCATTCTTCCCTCATCCTATCATTTGGCATGTCCTACCTAGTGTATCTCCTTAATGTCTATCCAGTATACAACATCCCCCTCATCTCCATGAACAATTCCCTTAGAGTCTGGTCATCTCTAACTAGAACTAAAACCATCTCACTGACCTTCCTGGCTATAGCTCTCACCTTTTAATGGTCCCAATAATCAAATCCAGATTGAGGTTTCTAAAACTCTGCTTTGACCATGTAACTTACTTATCTTTTTAGGCTCCCTAATATTATGCTTAAAGTACAGCAAATAGCAAATATTTGGAGGTGCTAACTCAGCATGTTAGTGTCAACACATGCTTTCACACTGTGGGGTTTTTTTGGGGGGCGGAGGAGGGGAGACAGAGTCTTGCTCTGTCACCCAGGCTGGAGTACAGTGGTGTGATCAAAGCTAACTGTAACCTCAAACTCCTGGGCTCTAGCAACCTTCCTGTGTCAGCCTCCCAGGCAGCTAAGAAAACAGGTGGCATGCCACCATGTCCAGCTAATTTTTCTTTTACTTTTTGTAGAGACATGATTTTGCTATTGCTCAGGCTGGTCTTGAACTCCTGGGCTCAAGCAATCTTCCCACCTCAGCCTCCCAAAGTGCTGTGATTACAGGCATGAGCTACCATGCCTGGCTTATCTTTTTGATCCGTTTTATTTATTATTTAAAAATAATTTTTTTTCTTAATTCACCTTGTCTTCGTCAGGCATTCCTGCTACATTCTAAAGTACCTTCCTTTATTCATAATCAGTGTAGAGGTTAAGAGTTTGGATTTCAGAGCCCAACTATCAGAGTCAGAAACATTTCTCTATTACTTATTGGCACTGGAATCTTAGGCAAGTAATTTAACTTTTATATCCCTCAGTTTCCTTATCTGCAAAATCAGGATGGTATCTACCTCATAGGGTTGCCATAAGGACTTACAGCAGAAAACTCTCTAACACCGAACAGGGCCTGGCAAATAAATGGTTAACTATTATTATGGTTTATTCTTCAAAGTGTCACTTAGGGAAAGAAGGCATCTATGATTTTCAAACTTTAATCCCCAGCTTAGTCAAGCTTTCTCTTGCTCTGTGCCCACAGCCTATCCCATGAACATTTATGCCACAACATTCACTGACTGCTGGTATCTATGTCAATTCCCCCCTTAGAAACATGTGTTTCTATCACTTAAGCCCAGGAATTCATGGCTGCAGTGAGTTACGATAGCATCACTGCACTCCAGCGTGGGCAGTAGAGCAAGATGCTATCTCCACAAAACAAAAACATGTTTTCCTAGAAGGCAAAGGACAGCTCCTAGTGGAGGCAGAATCCCAGAGCTTCAGGAGGCTCAGACTTGAGACCTTATTTACACCTTCTCTTTTCCCCCAGCATCTATGGTGGCCAGCTCTGTGCAGAAATGTTGGTCACTTGGTCCCCAACCTCTGAGATTACAAGACTTAAGATCCAAGCTCCTATAACATCAGTACTGATAACATATAATATTAGTACTATATATTACTGACTTAGTAATAGTACTGATAGCCCATATATCTTTGCACAGAAACTAGAGGACAAATAAGTGAGTATGTCCTAAAATAACATACGGCAAACAAAGTTTTATTGACCTTTTTCCCTATGGATATGACTCCCCCATTCCCTACCCAGGAAGTTTCACCTGCTTAGAATCTCATTTCATCTCACCCAGTATATAAAATTTTATACAGACGCTCCTGGACATTATCTCACAGTAAGTTGAAGAGCATAATGAACGTGTATCACTTTCCATCACTGTAAAATCTTAAGTCGAACCATAGTAAATTGGAGACCATCTCTACTTTAATGTCCAAATATATGCAAACAGCAAACGATACGTTGCCTTTCAAAGGCCAGCTAAAGGAAGACGGTATTAGGTCATTAAATATGAAATGTCCAATTTTGAGTCAGAAGTATAGTTTATATCTCAAACAAGAAGCAATAAAATTAATCAAAGTATGCGCCTAAACTATCAACACAGTTTTGCCATCTTAACCACAGCTTGTTTATGCCACCAAAGAAGCCTAGAGAATGAGTGGGGATGAAATCACGAAAGGCAATTTCCACAGCTTGTTGAGCATTGGATATTTTTCCCTGCAAGAAGTGGTCCAAAGCTTGGAAGAAGTGGCAGTCAGTTGGTAGGTACAAGGTCTGGTGAATACAGTGGATGACAAGAGAGTTTCCAACTCCAGCCTCTGTAGTTAGAGTCAGTGGTGTTTGTTCAACATGTGGCAGGAGCATTGTCTTGCAAGAGGATTGGCCTGTCTCTATTGATCAATTTTGGCTGCTTAATTGCAAGCATTCCCATCATTTCATCCACATTGTTGTAGTAGACGTCCTCTGTAATTGACTGACCATGTTTCATGAAGATGTAGTGGTTAATACCAGCACTGGACCACCCAAAAGATGCCATTAGCTTTTTAAGATTAATATTCAGTTTTGGACAGCTAAGGCACTTCCTCTTTATCCAATCATTGTGCCAAACACCTGCGACTGTCAAAAAGAATCCATTTTTCAATCACACGTAACAATACAGTGTAGAAATGGTTTGCCTTTATGATATGACAGCAAAGACAGGCAAGCTTCGAGACAGTTTCTCTTCTGACACTTGTTTAATTCATGCGGTACCCATCTATCCAGCTTCTTTACCTTGCCAATGTGCTTCAAATGGTCCAGTATTGTTGGAATAGTTGCTGCTAATTTACGCATAGGTTGAGATGGATTCACTTCCACTACAGCTTTCAGCTCATCATTATCCAACCTGGTCTCGGGGTCACCCACATGGCACATTTATAAGATTAAAATCACTACAATGGAATTTCTCAAACCATCGATGTACTGTGCCTTCATTAGCCACATCCTCCCAAGCACCTCATTGTTATTTCAAGCTGTCTGCGCTGCATTGCTTCAACCACAGAACGCATTTGAAAATAACATGAATTTTTAACTTACTCATGGTTTCACAAAAATTGCTCTTTAAAAAAAAATTTAAAGATAATCACAAGCCAAAATGTACATTTGAAAGACTGAGGATGTACCTTCACATTAACATAATATAATTAACATAATTAAACATAAAAAAAGAGGAGTCAAAGTGAAATGTCAGAGCTATTGACCTCAGACTTAGCACTTAGTTGGACATTTTATACTTAATAACCTAATAATTAGAGGGAGTACCAGTTATGTACTCTGCAGGTTGACTTTCATTATCCCACTGAATTCTCAGAGCAAACTCTCTCCATTAAATGGTTAAGAGAAAACCAAGGGCTCAAAGCTGATTCAGCCACCTGGTAAGTAGTAAAACTAGTCCTGCTGAGACAAGAGACACCCTCCTACCCCTACACAGCTTCACTGCTAAACCAGCTTACAAAAATTTCTCGAGGCCGGGCGCGGTGCCTCATACCTGTAATCCTAGCACTCTGGGAGGCCGAGGCAGGAAGATAGTTTGAACTCAGGAGCTCGAGACCAGCCTGAGCATGAGCGAGACCTTGTCTGTACTATAAATAGAAAGAAATTAGCCAAACAACTAAAAAAAAAATTTCTCTTGATATATAGTATTTATGCCATGACCTTCACTACTTTACTCTGTAATTTCTGGTGAATTTTATTTCTTCCCAATAAACCAAAAAAGGAGAAAAAGAAAAAAGCAAAGAAACCAAAACTTAACTCCTTGGAGCAAACATGGCTTCACTAGAGATGTGAGCCCTTGCCTAGCAAACTATATTGTTTGTTCTATAAAATAGTTCCAGGACTCTATTACTTGATGAGATGATAAGAAAACAACTGATAAGGCAAAAAACCTCCCTCAAAGAAACTCCAATTAAGGAAAGGTTAGGCTCAACAATAATGAGTTATGTGGATCAACTTCCCTTCAAAATACTGTATCTGCAGCCACATAATGCCCCCAGGACAGAACACAGCTGCTAAATGGAATGTGTGTGAATTTTAACAGAACAGATATTCAGGCAACAGAGGTAGCTGTCGGCCTGAGAAACAAAAAGGATAACATTACCTTTTTTGTATGTCCCATCTACTCCTTTGCCCATCTTATCCTTGCTGCTCACATCCCCCTCCATGTAAGGGAAGACTCGGGCCTGGTGAGTCCACAGATAGTCATTAGACCCAAAGAAGAGGACAGGGAACTCGCCCACATCATGTCTCATCTTATCGATGTTGGAAGGAACAGCTCGAGGATGGCAAATCTCAGCTGGCCACCACCTGGGAGAGGTGAAAAGAAGGGAAGAAACCTCTAAGAGACTGCAAGGCACAAGGAAAATAACCTACTTAAATAGATAATAAGGAATAGGAATTTCTGCCTTCCCATACGAAAAGTCAATCCTAGGGCATTCTTACAACCCAACTAGAGCACAAACAAGCAGTGTGTGCTGGAAGCATGAGAACGCCTGTCCACACTCCCAAACATGCATATGCTCTCTCAGACTCAATTATTCCACTTTAAGGAATCTATTAAAAGGAATTAATTGGAGATATGAAAAAGACTATGACTATAATGTTCACTGAAGCATTATATCCTTAAGAATAAAAAACTCTAAATCAAGAGAATGATAGTGGTAGTCATGGTACACTATACAATGAAAGACAACTTGGTCTTTAAAAAGGAAACTTTCAATAATTACACTTACTCAATTACTCAGAGTATTGAAAATTACTAAGAGTACTAAAAAATGATACCATAAAATGAAAGGGAAAAAAAGCAAGTAAGTTAGTATAAAACAACCACTTTAGGGAGACAATTTGGCATTAGCTATTAGAACTAGAAGCTCATACCAATCTATTTTACTCTGGAGAATGCCCTAGACAAGCTCCTGTGTATGTAAACGAAGAAACACCGATAAAATGTTCATAGCTCAAACAGGAAAATGGTCAAAGGTACCATGACTAATTAGGAAGATCATTACATATAAAGGTAAAAACTTTGTTTGACAGTTCCCAAGAAGCAGGATGGTGAAAAAAAAATGAGTGCCATTCTACTTACCTGTATCGTCCAACTTTTACCCAGACAATCTCCCTGTAGTGTGGCTTTTTGCCTGCCTTACAATCATTGCAATACCAATTTCCTTCAGGTATATCAATGTTCAGACATTCACGATGAAAAGCAGCAGGGCAAGAATCACAGCACAGAAGGCTGCCTCCTGTGGTAATCAAAAAATCTGGCACTCAGACCATAAGGCATATAAGAACCCAGCAGAAATAGCTTTTGCTCAGCTCCTAACAATTATTTATCTCCCAGCAAAAGGCTTAGTAATTTAGTTATTCAGAAAGACTTTTCTGCAAGAGTATTCCCTCTCTAATATTCCTGAAACCCCCACTCCAATCCCAAGATTTGTTAGATTCACAGCTAATAAACAAGATCTTACCAGCAAAATTATGTTAAGGCAATGTGATCTGAAGCAAAACTATAAAATTCATGTATGCGTACATCTACACATATATATACATTTTCATTTCCTTCACTAGAAAATACACTAAACAAAAAAAATATTAATGACACACTATGAGCAGAGTATAAAGAGGACAAGCTTTAACTGATGTCAGATTCAGGTTGGAATTCCAGCTCTAAGACAGTGTGACCTTGGAGAATTCACTTTCCTTGTTATGCTGTAATTTCCTCAATAGTCAGGTGTTTTCTATAATGGATAATAACCACATCTGTCTGAGAACTCACCTAACTAATAAATCACCTAGTCGTTAAGGACACATAATTAGTGTCTCCGTATGGTTAGTTCTTTCCCTTTTTTGTAAATTACTAACTTTTCACAACTTTGTATTTTCAGCAAGATAGGTACACATTTTATTTTGCTGCCAAAAAGAACAAAAATTTTATGATAAGGCACTTGTCTATGTATGTGATTCTACACCCTAAGCAAAGTGTTTGGCACCCTTGTAACACCTACGGGCCTTATCCAGAATACTATCTATAAACGAATAAACTTCATATGCAAGATAAAAAGGACACTGATTACATTAAAATATAATTAACAAAATGTTGGAGCAAAACAAGAGATACAGATGTACATGTTTCCTTGTAATGCCTAAATAACAAGATCTAGTAGTAGTAATGACTAAAAATGATATTTCAAGATATAAATGATATCTGCAACAACTGTATTATCTGTGACTTTTATTTGGTTTGTTACCAAAATTTTCACTGTAAGTTCTCTCCCCCATCCAAATTTTGAGACACTGGGTTAATTATATATCACAGTGACAATGAATTTTCAATTCTTAAAAGATTTTGTACTCAAAGTGACTCACAATTTATATATCTGATTCTGAAACCCTTACTGTTGCATATATTAGATAAAGTATTTCAGGAAAGAAAGACTCATATTTAAGGAATACAACATATGCCTTGTTTTCTGCCAGAAATGAGCATGCTTCACACATGTTAGACTCAAACATGTAAGTCCAAGTTTTATCCTGAAGAGGAAGTGAGGAGTAAAGACGTAGCAACAACGTACATATGAGTTCATCTTGTTCTCACCTTGTTTCTTTTAGTTCTTAAAATCCTACTAAAAACATACCTTTGTAACAATTTCCAAATACAATTTCTTCCCACAGTAATTTCTGCCCTTTCTACAGGAGGCTCTTAAAATCAGAGCTGGAGTTTTGTTTAGGGGTGTCAGGGGTGTGTACTTAAGGTCTCACTCCTGCCTCAATTGGAAAAGCTCAGCTTTTATCTGTATTGTATACTGGAGCTCAGATTCAGAGTAAGATTTCATTTGGAAAAATGTCTGCTGCTAGAAAACAAGTCTGAAGAACAATTACACAGTCTGAAACCCATACTTGACTATTTTTGTGCATTTTGTGGATGAATTAAGAACGGGACATTAAGAGTAATGTGAAGTCACATAAATTCAACTGACCCAGTAGCAGAATACTTTCTACAACATTCCTATCTATGCTTTAGTTACCTGATGAGTCACAACTTGGTTGCTATCACAGTCTGCATATATAGTCTTAGGGAAAAAAATTTTCCTAAGTTGGCATTTAGGATATATGAGAAATATTTCATGTACAGAAAAGCATGTGAATCAAGCCTTCGAAGAAGACTACAACATGAAAATAAACTTGGATAGAAGAAAATTTGGACAGAATAAAGGACAAAGGGCAGAGTTGAGGGGAAAGAGTGGCAAGCCCATCAGTTTTGCAGGGAAGATCAAAATGGGACATGAGATGAGGAAGAATATGAGAGAAGAAATCAACAGGACAACTCTGGGTAGAAGGATGGAAGGAGGCAGGAGGGTCTGTCCGGTGGCAGTAAAGAAGAGGTATAGGAAAGAGAGGGAAAGATAGGGAGGCAGAATAGGGAAAGCTGCATGAACAATCAAAAAAACCCAAAAGATGAAAAAGTGACATTTGGTAAAAGAGGGAAAACAAAGGAAAATAAATTTTAAACATTACTGAATTCTATAGGGCTTGATTCCGTTCAGTTTAGCAATTTACTATATTATTATACTAATACTCTTGATAACCACCTTTTCAGTTCTCTCTCTCCCTTACACAAGCAAAAAAAAAAAAAAAAAAAAGTCCTAAGACTATTCCTTCCCTGTCTCTTAACAGCAGGATAATCTTATCCAGTGGGACCAGCAATTCTTGGGCTTTCTAGTCTCAAGATAACTTTACACTCTTGCAAATTATAGAGAATTTCAAACAGCTTTTGTTTATTGGGGATATATATACAGATATTTGCCAAAAAGAAATTAAAACTAAAAAAATTTTTTAAATATCTATTAATTTTAAATAATAAAAATCCATTATGTTAACATAAAGAACATTACAATGAAAAAAACTACATTTTTTTGAAATAAAAAAGAAATTTTAATGAGAAAAGCTCACTGTTCTCTTTTCTTAATTAAAAAAATTTTTTTAGAGATGAAGTCTTGCTCCATCACCTAGGTTGGAGTACAAGTGGCCTGATCATAGCTCACTGACTGCAGACTCAAATTCCTAGGCTCAAGTCATCATCCTACCTCAGCCACCCAAGTATTATAGCTTGTACTACAGGTATTTTTACATTTTTAGAAATATTTTAATTTGCATTTGTTGCAACATGTTATTTGGTTGACATATATGAAGAAAATCAAGTTTGTTAAAGACACATACTTAGAAAAGAGTATTTTAATAGCCTGTTCAACTGTGTATATTCCTTCTTTGATATGACAATAAAACTCCATAATGTAGAGAGTTTGCTGAAACTGTCATTAACTGTTGATACTATTACCTTAAAATTCACTGATCTGTCTTGCACTTTGAATGGATCTTTTATAAGTACCAAGTTTTTAACACCATGCATTTGTTATATCAAAAATATTGGTTCACTGAGTCATATAGATCTTCCAAACGTTGACCTATCTGGTTACATAATATTAAAATATCACGTTTTTAAATATCACCATGATCTCATCAGTAAGTACCAGGAAGTTGTTAGGCTTAACATAGTATACAATACCATAATTTTCCAAGTATGAACAGCCACAGTTTGTCAGTTGACTCTTCAAACTCGGTTGCATGAGTGCTTTAACTCAAGGCAATCATCAGTATGCAACAGAACTACTTTATGTGTACTTACCATACAATCACAAAATACTAAAACAATGCTCACTTGAGGGTCAGGATTTAATAAAATTAATAGAATTTACTTCTTTATCAAGGAAATTCTTATGTGAAGCCGCTATATCTGTGATGATACACTGTGTGATAAGGTGCCAATAGTTTTACCCACCATTGATTTTGCACTATCTGTGCAAATGTCAGCAAAGGGAAAAAGGTAAACAACATTTTGGTATTAACAGATTAATAGGTAAGTGACATCTTTTCGTAACAGGGTTTTAATCTCACAGACCATCTGAAAGGGTCTCTGGGCCTCTCCCCTGAGATCCATGGACCACACTTAAGTTTCCTTTGGTACCCAGTTATTATTTTGAGTATCCATTATTGGATTTTAACTTTTCAGCATCCAAGCATCACACAAATTAGGACTGCCACTCACACGGGCACCACCACTGTGAAAACCTTTCAGAAACTGTTTCATCTTCTCAAATTCAAGAAACATGAAAAACTTTTTTAAAAAATGCAAAAATGGCCAGGTGCGGTGGCTCACGCCTGTAATCCTAGCACTCTGGGAGGCCGAGGTGGGTGGATTGCTCAAGGTCAGGAGTTCGAAACCAGTCTGAGCAAGAGCGAGACCCCGTCTCTACTAAAAATAGAAAGAAATTAATTGGCCAACTAAAAATATATAGAAAAAATTAGCCGGGCATGGTGGCGCACGCCTGCAGTCCCAGCTACTTGTGAGGCGGAGGCAGGAGGATCGCTTGAGCCCAGGAGTTTGAGGTTGCTGTGAGCTAGGCTGATGCCACGGCACTCACTCTAGCCCGGGCAACAGAGTGAGACTCTGTCTCAAAAAAAAAAAAAAAA
>CAUYMX010035514.1:0-27549 GCA_963573855.1 Lepilemur septentrionalis
GTAGGCAGCATGTCAGTCTCATAAGAAGAGTTCACTTAATCAAAGGAAGAAAGATTGAGTAACAGCAGCTTTGCCCTTTGCTTTTTTAATTTTTGTAAAATATACATTTTATTACATAAAATTTACCATTTTAACTATTAACTTTTTTTTTTTTTTTTTTTTTTTTAGACAGAGTCTTACTCTGTTCCCTGGGCTAGAGTGCCGTGGCGTCAGCCTAGCTCACAGCAACCTCAAACTCCTGGGCTCAAACAATCCTCCTGCCTCAGCCTCCCGAGTAGCTGGGACTACAGGCATGTGCCACCATGCCCGGCTAATTTTTTCTGTATATTTTCAGTTGTCCAGATAATTTCTTTCTATTTTTAGTAGAGACGGGATTTCGCTCTTGCTCAGGCTGAGCTTAAACTCCTGACCTCGAGCAATCCACCCGCCTCAGCCTCCCAGAGTGCTAGGATTACAGGCATGAGCCACTGTGCCTGGCCATTTTAACTATTTTTAAGTATACAGTTTGGTGGCATTAAATACAGTCACATTTTTGTGCAGCTATTACCACCATCTATCTCTATACCTTTTTCATCTTCCCGTTCTGAAACTCCATACCAATGAGGCCAAGTGCACTCTAGCTTGGGCAACAGAGCAAGAACTCTTCTCAAAAAAAAAAAACAGAATCACTGGTGGCTTTGGAGTCAACCACTTGTCTCTTTATATTAATATCAGTTTAGTCTATTGAATAGCTTAAATTAGTTTTTAAGCTCAATTTGTATATCTTTCCTGCCAAAGATAATTTTCTATAAGGGATAACTTTCTTTTTTTTTTTTCCTCTGAACATTCAAATTTAAAGACTTAGTCTGAACAGAATTGTCTGGCTTAGGAATACCACATCAGAGTTACCAGTTCTTAAAACAGTCTCTCTTGAGGATCTTAAGGCCATTTGCATTAGTATCAATTCATATTAAAACTGTATATATAGGCCGGGTGTGGTGGCTCACGCCTATAATCCTGGCATTCTAGGAGGTCGAGGCAGGAGGATTGCTTGAGCTGAGGAGTTCGAAACCAGTCTGAACAAGAGCGAGACCCCGTCTCTACTAAAAATAGAAAAAAATTAGCTGCACAACTAAAAATAGAAACAAAAAAATTAGCCGGGCGTGGTGGCACATGCCTGTAGTCCTAGCTACTTGGGAGGCTGAGGCAGAAGGATCGCTTGAACCCAGGGATTTGAGGTTGCTGTGAGCTAGGCTGATGCCATGGCACTCTAGCCTGGATGACAGAGACTCTGTCTCAAAAAAAAAAAAATGTATATATAAAAGACTCAGGGCATTGGACTGAATTTACTCTGATGTACTTTAAAAAAAACAGCAAACCTCCTATCTCATTTACTGTAACATTCCTGTCATACACTCATAAAAATAGTATAGAATATTAAATAAATTTTTAAAGTTATTTTGCTTTCTTTTTGAGAAAGAATCTCACTGTGTCATCTGGGCTAGATTGCAGTGGCATCATCATAGCTCACTGCAACCTCAAACTCCAGGGCTCAAGTGATCCTCCTGCCTCAGCCTCCCAAGTAGCTGGGACTCCCGGCATGTGCCACCATGCCCAGCTGATATTTTTGTTTTTTGTAGAGATGGGGTCTCTCTCTTGCTCAGGCTGGTCTCAAACTCCTAGCAATCCTCCCACCTCGGTGTCCCAGAGTGATAGGATTACAGATATGAGCCACTGCACCTGGCCTCATTTTGCTTTCTGACTTCTTTTTGGAATCAAACATTTTAGTTTTTTATTATCGGGCATATTAGGTTTCCTAGCAATTTTACCTGAACTCAAAGAGAACAGAGACTTCTGAACACTTTTGAAAAATTATGCATTCATAATGGTCATGATGTAGGTAAATCCTGCATTTTAGTGTTTCTTGCTTTACATAGTTGGCAGGATAGAATAACAGGGGACATCCTTTTTTTAAAAAATTTTAAAAGTAGTTTTCCAAAGAGAATTTTGCTTTAGTCTATATCCTCCTGCCCTAGCAGTGAACTATTGCTGTAGAATAGAAATTTTACTTATTTTAATGTATCAACAGCCCAGGTATTTTTAATCTTGGCCTGAAAGCCAGTGTTCACGATAAGACATAAAAATTTGAGAAACAATTTACTGGATGTTTTGCATCAATGTGTTATCTTCCATCTTAGGTATATCATTTGGCAAGTGTACGCTTACGTGATCTATGTTTAAAACTGGATGTTTCAAATGAGTTACGAAGGAAGATATGGACATGCTTTGAATTCACTTTAGTTCACTGCCCTGACCTAATGAAAGACAGGCATTTGGACCAGCTCCTCCTCTGTGCCTTTTATATCATGGCAAAGGTAATGTATAAGTTGGGGCAGGTCTTTGCTCTAGTTGCCTATATTTCAAGCATGGGGTAATAATCTGTTGAACTTGATCCTTAGCTTTCCTTTACTGCTGCAAGACAACAGTGCCCACTGTTCTTAATTAAGTAGTAAAATCAAGCTACTACGTGTATTCTCTTAACTCTCCAGTTAATTTTATAATAATCAGCTTTCCCACTTCATAAGAGTACATAGGTTGTAAAGGAGTTGAGAAAGATCTTAGAGACCATTTATAGCAAAATGGCTTTTCAAACTATTAATGTGAACAACACCATTTCCATCCTTAACCCAGGATACCTCTGATTTGGTACTTTAAAATAAAATGATCTGCACAATGTAGGTTAGTAACTGAGGCCCAGACCTGAAAGTAACTTGTCCAAAGTTTACACGGCAAGGGACAATCTAGAATCTCCTGATTTCATAGTCTGGTATAAGCTTCTATACCATATTGCTTTACAGTGATTTATTGTGCTGCCTTAAAAGACTATTTTACTTTCTAGTTACTAAAACATGTTTGGTTTTTTTTTTGTGGGTGTGTGTGTGTTTTTTTTTTTGAGACAGAGTCTCACTCTCTTGCCTGGGCTAGAGTGAGTGCCGTGGCGTCAGCCTAGCTCATAGCAACCTCAAACTCCTGGGCTCAAGTGATCCTCCTGCCTCAGCCTCCCGAGTAGCTGGAACTACAGGCATGAGCCACCATGCCCGGCTAATTTTTTCTATATATGTTTAGTTGGCCAATTAATTTCTTTCTATTTTTAATAGAGACGGGGTCTTGCTCTTGCTCAGGCTGGTTTCGAACTTCTGACCTTGAGCAATCCACCCACCTCTGCCTCCCAGAGTGCTAGGATTACAGGCGTGAGCCACCGCACCTGGCCTACTACAACATGTTTTAAGTCATAAAATAACATTTCTTGCTTGATGTTTTAAATTCTGATATATCTGAAACCATCATTTATAACTTTTGTCTTGACCATATTGGCCACACTGGCAGTCCTAGCAGATAAAATTAAGACCTGAGTTTAAGCTTTTTGAAACAGAGGACATGTTTTCGAACTCCTTTGTCACCCCTGCTCCCATGATGCCTCCTTAAAATCTCTATAAAAAATAGGTCTTAATAAATGTTACTAGGCCGGGCGCGGTGGCTCACGCCTGTAATCCTAGCACTCTGGGAGGCCGAGGTGGGTGGATTGCTCAAGGTCAGGAGTTCGAAACCAGCCTGAGCACAAGCGAGACCCCGTCTCTACTAATAATAGAAAGAAATTAATTGGCCAACTAAATATATATAGAAAAAATTAGCCGGGCATGGTGGCGCATGCCTGTAGTCCCAGCTACTCGGGAGGCTGAAGCAGAAGGATCGCTTGAGCCCAGGAGTTTGAGGTTGCTGTGAGCCAGGCTGACGCCACGGCACTCTAGCCCAGGCAACAGAGTGAGACTCTGTCTCAAAAAAAAAAAAAAAAAAAATGTTCTTTTGTGATACATATTAGAGATACAATGATTTTAAGCCTCACATCACTTGTCACTGACAGTGCCTGTCTTATATAGATTGCTGGACAACAGGCATATGCCAACAATTGGATGATTAATAAAGTCCTTTTCTGACTGTTTTGTCCATGATAAAGGAAACAGGTTGTTAATTTACATAGATTACTTCTTAATTTCCTATAATGCTACTGCTGCCAAAAAAGGTCATTTTGTAATGTCTTATTTAGTATTTCTTTATAACTAGTGTTAAAGTTTTATTAGGTTTATTGTATACAATTGTGAGTAACATTTATTTATTAGGAGCCTGTAGGTGCCAAAATAAACAAAATGCATAAAAATCTAACTTAGAACAACTTTTCACTTGCTATCATTTGTAATTTTATTAGAGTAACAGCTAACATCTGTGTTGTTTCTTACTTGTTTTTTCTTTATATGATTATCAGTTCAACTCTTGCTACAGTCCTTAAATTGCATGTAGCATCAGAAGGAAGAGATGAACAATTCAGTATATATATTTCATTCTGGAGAATACCATTAACTTAATTCTGTAGCAGGCCAATAACAGCTAAGTTATTTGTCCTTTCTCAGTATAACTTTGAGTATTTTGTTTATTGTCACAATTTGGTACCATTAGTCCCAGGTAACCATTGGGCCAAAAGATCAGTTAGGAAACTGAGGATGAATCAGCATAAATTATTGAACAATGTTAGAAAACTCAAAAGTATAGTCCCTGCTAATGGGGTGGTCATTATTACATTCGTGTCATTGAAGGGCAGTATAGTTATTATGTAACAACTAATTTATTCTAGTTGTTTAAATGTAGAATAATTCAGATGGGCAACCAAGTCCTCAAGAGACTGCTGTAGGTAAAGTCTGTCTAGCCAGGGCAGAACACTTTTAGGAGCCCCCTACCTGTGATTGGCACAGAAATTAACTGGAGGTTTAGAAGCCCCTGGAATGTGTAAATGTCCAGGCCCCAAATATTTTGGATTACAGTTTTTTATAGAAAACTACTACAGATCTAGACAAAAATGGTCTCTATGAAAGCATTGCCAGCAGCCCACTATATTCCTTAGATTCCACTTGGGTTTAGCATTTTGGTAGACAAACTGATCTTATATTGCTGGATTGTATTTATCTACATTATTAGAGTGAATTTTCCTTTTTTAAATTACCATTCATGAAAAGAACAGTTTGTACCACTTGGTGTGCTACCAGTTTATAAACATTGGGAAAGGTTTCTAATGCTTCATGATCATTTGAATTAAAATTTTTATATTTCTGCAAAGTAGAGTAGTGCTTTCATTTTGAATGAAAAGTTTTTATAGACTCAGAAAGATAATGTCTTTGTATCTTAATTTATATAAAAACCATTTCAGAGGATTAGATAAAAATAAATTTCTTATAAATCCGATTTTGAATTCGCTCACAGTGTTGCCTCTTTAAAAGAGCATGTGGTGAGTCCTTTTGTGAACGTGAATACTCTAGTAATCTCTGATTGTGAGGCAATGATCAGCTGAGACTGCCTCTTATTTAACTTTAGGCATGTTGACTTTTCAAAGCTGGTTCCTTATTTCTAAAAAGGAGATGATTAGTTACTAATTCTTTAGAGAAAAAAATGCATAGATTGAGTTTGGAGTATATTTCATAATGACATTCTTAGGATAATTATTCAACTTGTTTGATAAACTTGTTACCATATCCTAAGAGAGATCTTTGACTGGTTTTTTTCCCATTCTTGAGCATCACTTTCTTCCCTCCTCCTTCCCTCTTTTACGTGTGTGGGTTTTTTTATTTTATGTTTACCTTACCCTCTTCCTTATATTATACTTTCCCCTGATTTTTCTCCTTTCATTCCTCTTTCATTCTTTGCTGCTTCTCTTTCAGCTCTTTCTTTAATTTCACCTATTTCTTGTGAGAAGCAGAGCTGTTAGTGGTAGAACCACTGCTGACTACCTTTCTATTACATGAGATTCTGGAAATACTTTCCAGTTAGGCCATGGTTGCCTTTTTGCAAAGGTGAAGTTCCTGTGCCATTTTGAAATAGCTGAACAAGTTAAAGTAATTTGTGACTATAGTTCCTACTGTCTTTCTGAATACACAGGATTCTGCCTCCAAGATGCTCACAAAATGAGATTGCTATAAATATAACAGATTCAGCAGCTAAACTTGGAATAATCATGTCTTTTATGTGGATAGAAAGATTATACTATTCTCAAAGGGACGTATTTAAAATCTATCTACATCAGGTTTTTTGTTTCTTTTGTGGGCTTTTGGAAGGTCCTTTGTTTTGGGAGGCACATGCTTTAAACTATTTTAGATTTATGCCATCTAAATATTATTTATTGATTTATAATATTGACACTGCCTACTTTCAAGTAGGATCTGAGGCAGCATATTGCCCACGTATTTCAGCTATTTCTATTTGTCTGTTGCAAAGCAGTATTCTTTGATAGAAGACCTAGAATGTTACAATTCTCATCTCTGCGTCTTTCTAGGGTGTATGTGGTATCCATGTGCTTGGTGGTTATGGTGACCTAGAGGTCAATTGAAACATTCCCAATTATACTATGGGATTGATTCTAGTCCCTCAGGTAAGAAAAAGAAAATTATTGAATTTCAAGGCCATTTTCAGTTGCTGCAAATGTAGTTAACATTAAGTTTTATTTGAAACTAAAATTCAATAAGTGGTGCAGCCAGGGAAGATCTGCTAACACATGCCATTATTTGGAAAATTATGGCAATATAATAATAACTGCTTCCTTGTATGAAGTTTTACTAGACAGAAAAAAACTCTGTAGCTATAATATTGCAATCTTATTTTTATCTAGAAAAATAAAATATTAGGCTTCAGACCCAACTGTGCAAATTCCGTTTGCTTTCCAGCTTTTACTACCTCTGTGTCATAATTTTAACACATAACATACAACTCCTGTCTCTTAAGGCAGTTACCATATGGTGTTTATGTCAGACTGGATATATTTATCTAATTTTGTGAGATTCTTTTTTAGTTCCCAACACAGTTCTTGAAAGTAAAACCACTGTTGTTACACTTTCTTCTTACAATTTTTATGTTGTTGAGATGTATCAGTTATATATTATAATCACGAATGTCTGTTGGCCTCAAACCCAAACTTTCTTTGTAGTCAAGGATAGATTTTTCACAAAAGCTACATAGTTATAACTATATCACATAGATCCTTAATTTGCTTTACAGTTGCTATTAAGCATGATTCTAGGTTTTTATGTTCCAGCAGTACTAGTTTTTTCATTATAACTTAAAATCATAACCTCTTTGATAATTTACCTCCAGATCTGGTCAGTGATTTTTTTTTTAATATACTTTGTTTGCTTTCTTATCCCCATTAGGTTCAAAACATTATTGACCCTTCATATCATTGACTCTGTTTAAAGACTTTATGAGCAGTGATTCAAATATGTTTAGGATGGCTAACATGTGTGGTCAATTTGGAAAAAAATATAGAGTAAAGGGGAAATGTTTTTGAGAGCTTTGTTAAAAACCATTAATATACAAAATGAAAACATAAAACAGGTATGAAATATCTCTCAATAGTTAGAAAAGAAAGTAGATTTGGAACTTTGAGTAAAAATTCTAGGTCAAGTAAAAAACATAAATCTTGGTGTAGATTAGACCCTTTTAATCTTTATTTTATGATCATTTTTTTTGTGAGGCTGCTTGGAGACTGCCAGTCTATATCAATATCAGACCATCTCTCCACCTCTCAAAGAAAAATCATCTGTTTTAAAATTGCTTTTGAGTTATGTAATGAACGTTTGAAATAGAAAAACTCCTACATTACTTAGTATGTACTATAGTCAGATATAGTTATAATTTTTCTAATTCCTATTATAATTTTAATCACCATTTCTGGAGTACCTAACACATGTAGGCCAGGGCTTTACCTATATTCTTTTAATCCTCAAAGTAGCCTTGCAAGGAAGTTATTATTATGTTCATTTTATAGAAGAGGAAGTCAGGGATTAGAGGTTGAAATGACTTGCCTAGAGTCACCTAAAGTCTAGGTGTATCACCAAGTCTGTCTTTTTCAAAATCAATTCTTTGCTCTACAATATGCTAGTCTCATGTTTTACAGATATGATTCCCACTCCATTAAGATACAAGCCTTACTAAAATAAATTGAAAAATAACTTTTGAGGCAATTACTACTTCTTTGAATAGGCATTGAGACAAATATACTTGAACAGAACTTTTAAAGTACTGTGGAAAAAATTTGTGTAATGACTGTGACCTCCAAAGCTTCATTGGGTTTTTATTATTGATCCGAGTTTAAAACATTTTATCTGTTTAAAACATCTTATCTGATTTGTTGTTTAAGAGGTTATAAGCAACAGACAGCATAGTGGTTAGGAGCCCAAAGTCAGGGGCCAAATTTCTTAAATTTAAACCACAACTGTTATTTACTAAATGTGTGGACTTGGGCAAGTTAATTAATCTGTTTTGGTTTTCTCCTCTCTGAAATGGAGTTAATAGTGGTATTTAACACATAGAGTAGTTAATTAGAATTTTAAAAGGAGTGTTGTAAAGCTCTGTGCCTGGCCCATGTTCTGCAAGGGATAGTTAGGGAAATAAAATACATTTGGTACATATCATTCAAGAAATGGGCAGAAAACCCATACCATCCTACAATAAGAACCAATTTTTGCCTTTTACTGGACAACAGACGCTGAGAATGAAGAATCTCTGTGCTCATAACTGTCCTTGTTATATGTGACAGAAGTCCTTAGGAGCTCTCAGATCCTTATAGCTAGTCAAGGAAACCACTACATCAGATACTGAATAAGAGACTATATAAGTGCCGGGCGCGGTGGCTCACGCCTGTAATCCTAGCACTCTGGGAGGCCAAGGCAGGCGGATTGCTCAAGGTCAGGAGATCGAAACCAGCCTGAGCAAGAGCAAGACCTTGTCTCTACTATAAATAGAAAGAAATTAATTGGCCAACTAAAAATATATAGAAAAAATTAGCCAGGCATGGTGGTGCATGCCTGTAGTCCCAGCTACTTGGGAGGCTGAGGCAGTAGGATCACTTGAGCCCAGGAGTTTGAGGTTGCTGTGAGCTAGGCTTAGGCCATGGCACTCACTCTAGCCAGGGCAGCAGAGTGAGACTCTGTCTCAAAAAAAAAAAAGGGAGACTATGTAAGTACTGATGTGTCATTAACTTTTTATCTCCTATTTTGTGTTAGGCATTGGGTTAGTCTCTGCCCTCATGGACTCTATGGTTTTACAGGGAATACAGACCGTTAACAAGTGTGCAAAGTACAATAAAAAACAAGTACAAATTAATATGGGATCATAAAATAGGAAACCTTAGCCTAGTCTTCCGTGGTTCAGGTTAATATTGCTGTTAGTATTCTGAAGGAAGTTCGATAAAGAAAACAAAAAACTCAGTGGTGGAGATGGAACTTTAAATGCGCCTTGATGGCTAGGTAAATTTTGAATGAGTCTAAAGGATATAGGAGGGTATTTCAGACAAAGTCTACGTGAGCAAGGCACATCTGTGAAATATGAGGAAACTGATGGAGGGTACATTCTGGTGTGTGTTGTGAAACAAGGTTGGCTGTGAGGGCTTGAGGCCCATTCCTAAAATTCCTTGGAAGCCAAGGAGAGTAGTTTAGATTTGAGATGGCAGGCGTTTGGAGGGATTATTTCTAAGAATAAGTTATGAAACTAAGAAAGGTAAACTTGTAGTTACAAGCAGGATAGAATAGGGAAAGCTAACGTAGGAAGCTGTTGCAATTTTCCTTCTGTGAAGTGATGATAAAGGATTGATTAGCTGAAGGTGGTGGTATTTGGCAAGGATACTTAGATTCTGGATATTAAGGGTGGAGAAGAATAAAGAGTTTATGTTAACAGCACATTATACGTGTGTGGATAATGAGTGTATTGATGTCAGCACTGTCAAAAAAATAGGTTAATGTGGAGAGGAATCTAAGTGATACAACAATTAAAGTGGTATTATGACTATACTATACTATTAGTTGGAAATTTATTTCCCTAACAAATCTGTGTACCTAGACCAAACAACTCTTTGATGGCTATTTAAAAATCTATGCCATTATAACAAAAGACATTTGCCGTGGTGCAGAATAATGTGATCCACTGTGCAGTGAATGAGCAGTGGGGTGTGATGCCATGGCAGCCCAACCTTTGCTTATCAGGACAGGGTGATGTGAAATTTTTGCAGACTCTCTGGTAAGAATCATTGTGACGGACAATTTATGCTTTGTCAAAGTAAGTCATTTAATTGCAAGTGTGTCACATATGCACATATAAATAAATACATAAATATTCTTAATTGAAAATAGTTCAGATTGGATATCCCAGGCAAAGTACCTTCATCAGTTGCTTTAAAATGCTTAAAATCAGCAGAACATTGATCTATCAGTTTATGGGCATATCCATCAAGCTGTATTTTATTTTCTGAATATGCACATAAAAATGTTACAAAATATGTCGGGCAGGTCGCTTTTTCATTTGAAAACTTGTACTTCAAGAAATTGTTTCACCTGTACCATACAGAATGGAAGCAAAAAGTGTTAATTTTTAATTTGCAGTGAGACTCTTGGCCAAGAGGAACTGTTGTCCAAAATTATATTGTTACGGTTTAAGAGGGGAAAAAAAACTTATTTTTCCATAAAAGGAATTATGTTCCCTATGCGTTGTTGCCGATTTTTGCTCTGGACTTTGACCCTCTATCCTCCATGAAAAGACGAAAATCTGGGCAAAGTCAGTCCCAAGTTGTAGCTGCATGCTTCTCACTTCCCTCCATTCCTTATTTCTGTTATGTGTAATCTGGATTTTCAGAAGCGTGAAGACCAATAGGACTGCCGGATTTAGTAAATAAAAATATAGGATGCCCGGTTAAACTGGAATTTCAGATAACCATCATTTTTTTTAGCACACATACGCCAAAAATTTATTTGGTTATCTGAAATTCCAATTTAACTGAGCATCCTGTATTTTATTTGGCAAGCCCTAACTTTTCCTTTAAAATAACTTCCTACAAAAATCTCTAAATGGGAGACGAAAAAAAAAACTAAGTTGTCTGGGCCTAGAGCAGATGAGGATCCATGGTAGTCGGCATTCTCCCCAACTTGGCCTAAAAAAAAAAAAAAAAAAACAGCCAAGAGTCCCAGGAGCCTGCGCATTAAAGCGAGCTGTGTAGCAGCTTTCCCGCCTGTTTTCTGAGGAATGCAGCACAGTGGCCACGCTGCGGGGGTGGGGCGCTTATGGTTGGTGTCCTTGCCGGAGAGGAAAGGAGGTGCCGGAAACTTTAAACCCCGGCCAGAGTACAACGTGTCCACTTAGGCGGCAGTAGGCGTCGCCATTTTCTTTGCCGGCAAAGAGCTGGGAAAGCTTGGGGCTCCACGTTGCCCCGCTGAGCGGACTTGAGGGCATGGCCCGCGGCCTCAGCACTTTAATGACGTGGAATCGGGGTCCCCCCTTTCGGGGCTGATTGCTAGTGGCACGTCGGAGCTCGCCTAGGCGGGGAAAGGGGACGCCTCCTCTGTCCCGGATGTAAGATGGCGGCGCGGGGGGCGGCCTGGCGGGGCGGTCACGTGGTGGGGAGTAGCGCGCGAGCCTCTTTAAGTGATCTCTATGGTTCGCCCGGATGCACTGGAGCAGCGGAGCGCGAGATGGGTCGTGTGTCCGCGCGCGCCGAGTCGCCGCCGTCGCCACCCAGCCCGCCGCCCGGCCGGTTTCAGTTTTGCAGGGTTTTTGTTTATTCTGTTCGCCTCCTGCGGAGCTGTACGGGATTTCCCTGAAGGATGCTGGGGAGCGGGTGGCCTGGGGACTTCCCGGCTCTGCCCTGGTTTCTTCCTCGCGGTGCCGGAGCCGGTGGCCGCCCCTGCGGAATGCGCCCCGGCGCGGAGAGCGGGCTGGGCGGCGGGTGCGGCAGCGGGGCGGGAGCCTGGTCCGGCCGCCGCCCAGCCCCCACCTCGGGCTGCGGGCGAGGAGGAGCGCGGGCAGCGCAGCCCCGAGACGTGGCCGGAGCTCCTGGCGGGCGAAGCGCGGGAGCGCTGCTCGCTGCCTCTCGGGGACCGTCCAGCTTCAGTTGGCGTCTCACTGCGCCTTTGCCGCCCCTTGCTGCCTTTAAGCGGCCCAGGGGACGCGCTCCCCTCGGGGCAGTGGAGGGAGCGGCTGTCCCCGCAGGACCCCTCCACTCCCTTTCTCTCCGAGCGGTCGCTGACGTAGAGATCGCCGGCCCCGGCCTCCTCGGCGCCGCCTCTGCTCCCGCAGCTCTCGGGGCGCGCCGGCAGCTGCCGAGCCGCGCGGCGCTGGGCGGGGTCTCCGGGCGCGGCGGGGAAGGGGAAGGAAGAGAAGGGGCGCGGGCCGACGTCGGCGGCGGAGGAAGGACGGAGGAGCGTCGGCGCCGCTTCGCTGCCCTCCGCGTGGTCCCGCGCCTCCCCGACACCATGGCCCTGGCTGAGGTAGTAGTTTGTGCTGTTGGTCGGGTTGTGACATTGCCCGCTGTGGAGATAACTGCGCAAGCTACTGCCTTGCTAGTGCTGGTGATGCTCAGCGCCGCGGAGGACAATGGCTGGGAATCCCCTTTGTTTTCCGGGGCGCGGGGGCCCGGGGGGACAGCCCGCGGAGCCCCGGTGCCCGGTCAGCCCGGCCGCCCCGGGAACCGTTAGTTTTCCGTTTTCCTGGAAGAAGGAATTGCGGGGAGAGGGGTGGCCCGCGCTGCGTTTTAACGCTTGGGAAAGAGCTAAGCCATTGGATTCGCCCTCTTGAAGGAAGGAGCGGAATTGTGTAAGATACGGACGTAACTTCGCCCTGAGTAATTTTAACGCTTCATTCAGTAGTTAATGCAAATGTCGTTGGTACCTGTTTTACTTCAGTCTTTCGCTGTGGGTCGGAGTGGAATGAAGTATCATGTCGTGCAGGAATAGCATTCTAGGGGCACAATAGTAGACCTAGTAATTAAAGTTTATGCCTTAATATTTTATATCTGTTTGTTTGATACGCCCTGGCGATAAAATGGAAGCGTGTCTTTAAAAATGTAAACTTAAAACAATGTAAAGTTTCTGTTTTAAACTTTGCGACTCCTTAAATGGGAAGATTGAATCTACAGTTACTTGCACTATGCAGATATTTTAATGTAAGAGGTAAAAAAAATAAAAAGTGTGCTGTGAGTGATTTGGGTTTTGTTTTTTCTTTTTAGTTTAACTTGGGTGCTCAAATAAATTCTGCTGGAGTGGTGGGTTGGCTTGGGGTCTTTTTGGCCTTTGATTCTTATGTGGTGCTTATATCATTGCGTTTTTGTATGGGGGGCATCTAGGCGTTGAAACTACAGTTTCTAGATACTGTGAGTTTAAAATTTTAAAACACCCATTTTGATTCATGAGGGACCACTTACTCCTGACAGGAAAATACAGGTTTCATAGAAAAAATGTGGTTTGGATAACTAAGGAAATTACTTGGTGTTCTAAATACCCTGGAGTCCGTGCGGAAAGGAAGATACTTCTTGTATTTTTAAATTTTATGTTCACTGAGAGAAATAGGTGGTCAGTTTTAGTACTTTTCTTTAAAAACTGGCCTGTATTTGATTGATACGGAATAATTAGCTTGGAATGTAATGTAATCAAACAATTTTATGTGGTTGTGATGGTCAGCTGAAAAAAATTAGGCAATTCTGAAAACCAATAAAATCTCTTTTGTCCCCTTCAGTAGGAGTTTGATGCTTTTGTAATTCAAAAGTAATCTAATAAGTGTACCTTGATTGGGTTTTGGTTTAGCCTTGAGAGTAACCTTACTTTATCTGATCTCGTGGGGATGGAGCCACCCCTGTAGGAAGGACGGTGAAGAACGTTAACTTGAATCTTAAAATGCAGAAAGTACTTGATTGTTGGCTGTTTAAGTTTGCTTTTCTTGATAGCAAAGTGCAAAGTAAACTCAAGATTTTATTAAATGCCTGTTTTCTTAAATAATGAAAACCTTTGGGTTGCTTAGTTAAATCTTGATTTATGGAGAAACTAATAAAATTCTGATTGTACTGTAATTTCATTTTTCAAAACACTTCATTCAACTAACCAAAGTGATTGTTCAACCGACTGCACTGTTACTTTTATGGAGAATCAACAGTTGTTAATCTGCACCCTAAAGTATTACAAATTCTCCTGGTAATTTATTGAACTTTTTAAATGGATCAGCAAACCAGAAATTCTCAATGTCCTTTTATCTTGTGTTTTAAAGTAAATTTCATCCACAAGTATGTAATGCCCACGTAGTAGTAACATTTTTGAGTTGCTGAATGTAAAGGTACATCTGTATGTTTTTCTTGTTTGCTAAAGTTGTAAGAGAAAATCGTGCCACCAGCTAACTTTTTAGTCTCATATTTCTGCTCTAATCTCCAATTTTAAAAATGAATCAGCTTTTTACTTCTACATTTCTCTACACGCTATTGAAAATTACCAACTGAGCGAGCGTTTTTATTGTTGACAGTTTGCTACAAGATGAATATGCCTTATCAAAAATACAGCTTTCCAATCATAGTATTTATTGACATTTACTTGGTGCAATTAACTTTTTGTTAAAGGTCTACTGTCAAGCATTTAAGCAATTTGTTGTTGGAAAAAGCCACTGATGAGAAGGAATAAGGCAGTGTTTTGAGTGCCCTTCTTAATAAGCACCTGCTGGACCAAAGGAAAGCTGGATTATGGTAATGACATTTTAATAAATGCCATCCTCAATTGGAAATGGAGAAAATGTTATGGTATGCAGGACATACCACGGAGAAGACTGTTGAGGAATACAGTTTTGCTTCATGCTTCAAAGTTAAGAGGTCCTGATTGTTAATCTTACATATAAAAACTTCGTTTATAAGCTATTTTAAAATAAAATTACCTTTTGGCAGGTAGATGAGACTGACCAGTAAGGGTGCACTCAAGACATTGTGTCTTATAAAGTAGCCCCAAAAGGATTCTTGGCAGAGGCACCTGACAGCAGAAATTAGCTCTTTGGTGTGTAAGATCGAGGCACCAAGAAGGCTGATTTCTTCATAACTGCACATCGTCTCCCCGTATTGTTTATTATACCGCACCCCCCACGGTAAAGAAAACCGACAAAGGAGGTACTATTACTACATCTCTGTTCCCACTGAGCAATCCCTTCTGTAATTTCTGCAACAAAAGGCACGTAAGACAATCATCTTCAAAAATGAATTAGGCCAGATCGGTAATACCTGAAAGGTTTATGGCCAATGTCATAAAATCTGAAAAGCCACTGATGTCTCTGATAACTAGATAATTAAGCAAAAATCTTAAAATTTCCTGTATGATTATCTAATGAAGTTCATTAAATGTTTTTGTTAGATTATCACTGGCAGGTACCACGGGAAAAGCAAAATAATTGTACAGCTAGGTCACTGCCCCAAAGGAAAACACAGGAAAGAAATTACATGAAGTGTTTAAGAATCAAAATGTGGTCGTGTGAGAAAAGCATTAGTGACCTACTTCACTTTTGAGAACTGGCAGAAAAGTGGGTGAAAGAGCTAAAGGGAGAGAACTATGGGGCACTTAGAATAGTATAGTAGTTTAAAGAGTTCTGGTTATGTTTGTTGCCTGTGGTCTTGGAGGTGAACTATACAATTGGCAGTTGATAGTGATATTCTGGCTGGCTTACATTTCAATCCTGTATTATCTCCCGATATGCCAGGGATGTCATCGAATTTAAGAGAAATATTTCTAGTTTGATGTGGAATATAGTGTTTTCTTATCTCAAGAGTTATATATATTTTTTGGTTAAATTTCCATTTTACAGTTACCTTTCTTTAAAAGTTCTGTTTTGTTCAGATGTAATGGAATTGTACCTACACAATATTTCTGGCGACTGAATTTGTGAATAGGCTCTTTTAAGACATACCATTGACACCCAACAGTCTAACTTTAGTCCTTTAGTGATATCAAATATTAACAAATCTAAGATATGAGCCTTGTGTTGATTTTAAGGATGAATTCCTAATTCTTTCTGCTTATTTTATTAATATGTCAAACAACACTTTCTGAAACTATACCATATCCTTTGAGTCAGGTTTCAAATTCCATTAGTTCCATTATAATTAAGAGTACTTTATCATGGAGGTCAGGGTTTCTCAGAAGCAAAATAGTGTCAAATGTCACAGAAAAGTCAAGGAAATTAAGGACTAAAAAGTGTCCACAGACATCAGCTATTTAGATCATTCATGTAGTTGTAATGCTGTTATTTATTATAAAGAAAAATCTCTTTAACTGCTGCCTGGTTGGGTAATAAAAAATTATGGGTGTTTCATCTCACTTTGAACATAATTACCAAAAAAGTATGAAGATTCAGAGGTTGCTATTTTAATATGCTGCACACAGTGCATTTAAAATCCCTAATTAAACAGAAAAGCATTATATAGATACAGGGCATGGGCTAGTTTTAGTCATAGCAGTAACACTGAGTTAATATTACCATAAAGGTGGCAGAAAGAGCTGACTAACCTCTAAAAACAAGTACATAAGCAAATGAAAATATATTTTCCTGTTTTTTAAAAACAAATTTACATACCATTTAATAAGAATTTAGGTAAATTGTCAAAATAAGAATCCTATCTGTGTTTAATTTCTTTCTTAGTTAATGAAACTCATACAGAATGAATATGTTCCAGATAAATCCATACATTCATTTTAATTAACAAATATACTGAGTACATATTATATGCCAGGCACAAAGGATATACAGTACATAAACAAAAGTCTCCATGTTAATGGAATTCATATTCTACTAGGAATACATATCTCTAAAATAATAATGAACCTATAGTGAGGACAATCCATGGACCACCTGACGTTTTCAAACCTGAGTTCCACTCAAACACCTACTTTGGAGCCCTTGCTCCAGAACTAATGTTGGTATTGTGATTGTGTATCTACGTATGTATGTATGGATTTATTGATTGACAAGGTCTCACACTGTTGCCCAGGGTACAGTGCAGTGGCATCATCATAGCTCATTGCAATCTCCGACACCTGGGCTCAAGCGATCCTCCTGCCTCAGCCTCCCAAGTAGCTGGGACAACAGGCATGCACCGCCACACCTGGCTAATTTTTCTTTCTTTTCTTTTCCCGTTTTTGTAGAGACAGAGGTCTCGCTCTTGCTCAGACTGGTCTTGAACCCCTGGCCTCAAGCAATCCTCTGGCCTCGGCCTCCCAAAGTGCCGGGATTACAGGGATGAGCCACCATGCCCCGCCCACTTCTTTGAACTCTTACAATGTTTAGACTAAACATCATAAAATCTGATGCCTGGCTATGCTCAGTCTTTAGATTTCTCCACAAGGCAGTCAGGCATCTGGTACAATATTCATTGTGAACTCTTAAATGTCTTACGGTTCCACTGACAAGTACTTCTTGCTGTGTCATCCTTAGTTTGAGGCATAGAAGGCAGTTCTGGGGGGACTAAACTATTATTTTTCTAAAAATAATTCTATAATATTCTAAAATAATTCTAAAAATAATTCAGGTACAATTATCACAAAATTCAATGGGAAAATGGCTTTTTTCTTTTTAAAAAACAGAACCACAGGCCGGGCTTGGTGTTAAAACCGTTAAGTAAAATACTGATAGAGAAGTATTTAATTCATAGATCAGGCTAACAACACCTGAACCCACTGATCAATCATAACATTACAGTAACAGAGGCAACGGGATATTCTGTGCCTCCTGAGGTGATGCCATAGAAGCATAGAACACCATCTGTGAAGTTAGAATAACTGAATTTAGACTCTTTTCAAGCTGCTGGATCTACCAGTTTATAAGAAATTTAAGATACAGAGGAAAAAAAAAAAAAAAGATACAGAGGAACATGTTAAATCACAGGGGTGCAAGTAGCAAAATCCACACTAAATTCTATAGGACAAGTGACCTGATCTAAGAAAAAAATAAATAAATTGCAAGGGAAAAAGGGAGGGAAAATTTATAAATTAAAATGAACCTAAAGATAACTTGTCAGTTAACTGCAATGTGTAGACTTTGGATCCTAATTTGATCAAAGCCAACTACAAAAATATTTATTGGAGAAGTTTAAATACTAAATATTTGAAGTTAAAGAACTATTATTATTAGTTTAGAAACAGGGTCTTACTCTGTCACCCAGGCTGGAGCACAGTAGTGCCGTAATAGCTTACTGTAACCTGGAATTCCTGGGCTCAAGCAATCTTCCTGCCTAAGCCTTCAGTGTAGCTAGGACTACAGACATGAAGTACATCTGGCCGGTTTTTAAAAATTTTTTTGTAGAGAACAGGGTCTCGCTATGTTGCCCAGGCTGGTATTGAACTCCTGGCCTTAAGCCATCCTCCTGCTTTGGCCTCCCAAAGTGCTGGGATTACAATTGTGAGCCACGCCTATAGCCAAAAATTGTTGATTTTTGACAGTGGTATCGTGGCTGTATTTTTTTTAATTCTATCTTTTGGGATATGCATACTGAAGAATTTACCAATGATTTATGCACTTTGCTTCATGCTTCAAGTAATCCATGGGGCTGGGGGCATGTACATGGCTAGAGTACACATGGAAGAAGCTTGACATGGTGTTGGTACTTGTTGATACTGGGTGATGGGTATGTGGGGGTTCTTTGTACTGTTCTACTTTTGTATACGTTTTGAATGTCCCATAATAAAAACTAAAAGCAACAAACAAGAAAGATTCCAGTGACTGGGAGAAAACCAAAGGGAAATGGAAACACAAACCATATAAAGGTCAGTAAGTTGTTGGTTACTGTTTTTAGAGTATCCTCCCAGACCTTTTTGAAATATTACTTTGAACTCTGTCATAGGATCAGTCCATTTGCCTTATAATCCAGATCAAATATATTGACTAATACAGTGGAAGTTTCACACATGCCCACAAGGATACCATTGTTTATTTTATATCTATTATTATTAAAATTAAGAATTAATAAGGGATGTGTTTATATTAAGTACTTCATACATATAATGTACTTGCTTTAATGTTATTCTATTATAATAAACTTAATTTTCCATTTTAAATATTGATATTTTGCTGGTTCTGTAGTCTTTTTTCTAGATGTATGCCTTAGCATACTTTCTAAAAAAATTCTTGAATAAGTACTCTAAGCTAAACCAATTTACTGAAAAAACTTAGTTTTGGCTTTAACTGCTTTCGATAAGCTTAGTTCTGTTTTTCCTCTTTTTTGCCTTCTTGTTTATTGTATTATTCTTCCTGTCTAATTGAAACTTTGACCACCATCTCCCCAATACAACACCCCCCCCAACCCCCTGGTAACCACCATTCTCCCCTGTGCTTCTCTGAGTTTGACGTTTTTAGATTCCACCATATAAGTGAGATCATGTAGTCTTTGTCCTTCCATGCCTGGCTTATTTCACTTAGCATAATGTTTTCCAGATTCATCTATTAATATGTTGTAGCAAATGACAAAATGTTTGCCCTTTTAAATGATCAACTGTAATAACTGTTCTAGCAATTTATTAGATGTTTCTGTTTCTACTTAATGATTCCTTAAATTTTTTTTCTTAACCATCACTGTGTGTTTTACTTATACAGAATACAGAACACAATGTTTTCATTAATATATGTTAACTCTTAGAACAATTCATTGTTCTTCTATATATACGCTATTATTAACCTAATAATCAAAATATTTGAGTGATTTCTTGCTTTGAGTATATTAGCACACTGCAAAGATATAACCAACAATTTGCTGTGGATCAAAAAAAACAATGACTTTGCATTTCACTAAGCACAGAAATTATGTTATTAAATGCCATACATATGCATATGTATATAAATAATATTGAAGAAAAAAACGAATTGAAACATCACAGATGTAAGAGAGTTCTTTTAAATTTAGAAATATTGTCATTAGTTTTTATTTAAAAGTATACACCATAATGGCTCCTTAATTTAGTACCTCTTACTCTGGATATACTTAGTAAACCACGATCTGGACTCATTAGTTGGACTTTGAACTTAGATGTGACTTTATGTACTACATACATGGGCATTTTCTATTGTTATTAACCCTAGAACTTCAGTTGTCTTACAGAAAAATTAACGATAATTGCATTTTATAGATGTTAGAACTAATACCTTTAGTATTCTCTGCTGACTGTCCATAAGCTCTATGGAGTTTATTATGCTGGAATTAACTAAATATTCCTTAAACTCTTTCTGATTGTGTTTCATAACCTTCTCCCTCGTTAAAAGGAACAAGAACCACACCACTCTTCCCACAGGTTGGCATCCTCTGATAGTCAAGTCAGACTATGAGCAGGGTTCCAAGACACAGAAAGATCCTCTACCACTACCAGGAAATCAGAAAACAAAAACAAAACCAAAACATTTTATCCCAAAAGTTAGTATGACAGTTCCAAAACACCTTCTAGGCATTTTGGTCCAAGGTCCATCTTTTTTTCCTTTATCGTGTCTATCATCTCCCCCTTTTATTTTTTTCTATTAAGGAATAATTTTTATATATTGTTATGTGACTGGTAAAAATAACACTCCTCCAAAAATCATGGTCAGTTGGATGTGTAAAGGTGGTTGTGACGAAACGTCAGGTCTTATGTATTTTTTTTAACGTAAGAAAGGTAAGGAAGAAAAATGTGGTGGTCTTATCGGTACATATGTGGTCCATGCACCGTGAAGCTTTTGGAAGGAGTTGATGAAATGCATGCAGTTGAGCTAGGCTAAGTGGAAAGTCATGTTGGAGAATAGATGGAATTTTGAAGTGCTAAGAGAATGAGTTAATGAAACTCGGGCCATAAAATTGCTAGAAGGAATGTAGGCTGATTTCTTCCAGAATTTAGGAGCTCTGGGAATAGAAAAGCCAGAAGAGCAAGAACAGAAAGAGCAACTTGAACATCAGAGCTGTACCTCTGGATAAGCTCTGGGGAAAGGGTAGGTTTTTAGGAAAGATAAAGGACCTGGGATCAATCATTTACTTAACAATTGTTTATTAGTGTATTTATTAGATATCAAGAAGGCTAAGAAATAGCTCTTGGCCTCAAGGAGCTTTTCTATTTGAGGAAATAGACATATATAAATAACTGAAAACAGGATAAAACAAGCGTTATACAGATCTACATTCAGCAACATACCATAGGAATGCAGAACACTAAGCAATCAGTTTCAACCAGAGGTTCAGCACAGGAAACATAAGGAATGAGCATGTTTTCAATATGACAAGAATGAAGGAATGAGCGTTTCTGGGTATAAGAACACCAGGAGAAAAGTCATGTACCCATGGAAGGGAATGGACCCCTTGAGGAAGAGCAAGAAGTCTAACATAGGTGTTACATAGGAATCTGGAGGCCAGAGGGACCATCGTGGTGTAGACAAAGAGGCTGGAAATATGGTTATGGACTAGATCATCTGTGACCTGCAAGACTAAAGGAGTTTTGATTATTCTCTAAGAATAAGAGGGCCATGATTTTTAAACAACCAATCCTAAGCTTTCCTTTCTCTCTTTTTCCTTTTTCCAACTGTGATGGTTTAATACCATGTCTGCACAATCTTTGACACTTTTCTGAGTAAAAAATAATTAGTCTGTGTTCTCTGTGAACCTAAGTGGCCTTTGTGACTACCTCAATAGAATATGACAGAAATGTGACTTCTGAGGCAGAGTCATAAAAGGTGGTACAGATTACCCCTCTCCCCACCCCTCTCTCCCTTACTCCCGTTCCCCTCATCTCTCCATCTCAACCTTTCCATGCTTTGGAAGTTCACGTTCCTTTCTCATGGAGAGTTACCATTTTTTAAGGTATATAATGCAATGTAGAAGACGATGCTAAAATCTGTCCCTGCTTCTTTCTGTGCTATGGGCCATCTGTTGAAGCTTTGGAGTCCAGATCAAATGTATGTGTCGTCTCCTCTTCTCCATCATTTTTGTACAGGACTCTAATCTAATTAAAATGAATGTCAATAGCAATGTTGAAGGGGAAAGCCTAGAAAGAAGAGGATTTTTGAAGGATGGGGGGACAATTTTGAATTGTTTTGCCTTGAAAAATAAATTTGCTCATGTAGTTCTGTGAGCCAGTTAACATATGTATATAGATACACATTTCTTTATTTAACCATTATTGAGTATCTTTCTGTGATCCCTCCCTCCCTCCGCCAGCCCAATGTCCTGGCTACCATGGGAGTAAGATAAGATAACACCTTATCTTGAGGGCTGGTTCCAACAACAATTTGGTGCTGCACACTTTGTAGGGCCTGGGGAAATTGCCATACCTTAGGGAAAGTTTCTGTATGATCTTAAGCCATGCCTCTTAATGCAATGATATGCATTCTTAGATTTGAAAATAACTCCGAGTTCTCAGGAAAACTGAATTCCATCAATAATATCTTCCCCCAAACTAAAAACTGCAAAGGCTTAATAAAAAGGAAACCATTTAACTTTAAGAATGAATTTATTACTAAGTGAGTTTAATTCACAAGAGGAATTTTCTCTAATATTTAGGCTGTTGTTGGTTTTGGCTTTGTTTGTTTTTAATTAACATTTTTAGTTGTTTGGTTTGATCAAATATTGAATTTGAGTTCAAAGATACATCTCCTCTGAGGGTGCAGTTTAAAGAGGCCAAGTAAATGATAGAAAATCATAGTTTCCAGGTTTCACAGAACAGTGTTCTCCAGTCGTTCCATGGCAAACAGCATGTGTGGCTTTTTCAGTGCTCTACAAAGTTAAGCTACTCCCTCTTTCACACACACACAGTGTGCTCTAATTTTCATCTTTTTCCTCCTTCTTCTTTGCTCAATTTCTTTCTTCTTGTTTGCCTAGTTTCTTCATTTCTTCCTAAGTAATACACAGCTACCTTTGAGGAGAAGTGCTGTGGCATCAGTGATAGACTCGCAGTTACATCCTGCTGACTCATTATGCGACTCTAGACAAGTCAGTAACCAGGAAATTGGGGGTGTTAATGACTGAGGAGGTGTGGACAAAACCTGGTGACTTCAGGACCTCAGCCCACGTATTTCCATCGCCACCACTCACCTTATAGACATTAGATGATTCTGCAGTGAGTTATTCTGTGCACAAGGAGGCAAGGGCTTTAGAGTCAGACAGCCAGGGAGTTATTTCCTCTCCCTGCTATTTAATCACTGTGTGACCGAAGGTGAATTTCTTAATCTCATTTATCCTCAATTTCTTGTTTGTAATACCTACCATGAGAGGTAGTTCTGAAGATCACAAATAATATATCTAAAGTGCCCAGCAAAGTCCTGGGCACAAGGGAGGTGTTTCATAATGGTAGTAGCTACTTGAAGTAGTCTAAAAGTTCTCTTTTAAATGCTGAATACACCCATATAACCTCACTCTTAATCTCTCTTTCACACACACACACACACACACACACACACACGTCCACCTGACCACTTTAAAGGTGGGCTTTTGTAATCAGGAAAATAGCCTGATTACAAAAGCCAGTTGCCTGTTTAAAGGAATATTTAGGAAATGGCTCAGTAAAAGATAAAAAACAGAAATGTATTATTTTCTTAAAAAATTATTCTTTGGTAATTTTAACTCCATCTCCCATACCTAATTGTGATGTCAACATTGTCATAAACAACAGCCAATCCAAGTCTTAATTGATGAATTCTAGCCAGAATGGGACTTGAGCACCTTGCTGCTAGCAATTGCAGCGGCAATTGTATAACATTGCTTGGATGGACAAATAAATGGCTGTGCGTCACTCTGCATGACTACAGTTCCATAGGAACCATAAAACTGACCCAGACAAATGGTTAAAGTCCCCTGGGACTGTGGATCTTTCTGTTGCCCCATGATTAGAGCACCAGATCCTCTTGTTTTCCATTGAGAACTGGGCAGCACTGGTAAGAGGAGCAGCATGCTGATATCAATAGTATCCTGTAGCCCCTGCAGGGGGGACTCTGTCTTCACTGAAGACTATTGCTATTGTGGTAAAGGCCTTTTTAGTCAAAAGCAATAAATCTTCCCTTGTTTAAATGACAGATGGTTAGGATTGTTACTTCTGTTTCCAGCAAACCCATAAGAGGGAAAACAAACAAATGACTGGCATTTGAAGTCCTTGGTTTTTCAGAATACTAGGGAAAAATGAAAATAATGTAGTTTCATCAAGGTTATACAGTATTTGTGATCAACAGAATAATGGTGTGCCCAATGACATTCATATGCTAATTCTCAAAATCTATGAATAGGTTAGGTTACATAGCGAAGGAGAATTAAGACTGCAGACGGAATTAAGGTTGTTTATTAGCGGACTTTAAGATTATCCAGGTGAGCCCAATATAATCTCAGTGGAAGAGAGTGGCAGCAGAGTCAGAGTCAGAATCAGAGAAGGAGATGAGACTACACAAGCAAGGATAGAGTGAGGCAATGTGAGGACTTCACCTGCCACTGCTGGCTTTGAAGACGAAGGAAGGAGCCATGAGCCAAGGGATGCAGGCAGCCCCTAGAACTACGGTCCTCAACTCCCCCCAGCCCCACCCTGGGCTGGTCTGTGGCCTGTTACCAACCAGGCAGCAAAGCCCCACCCAGCATCGCCCCCTCCAGCCCCCAAGCCACCCTTCCACCCCACCCCTCCACTCCACCCCCCATGCAGGTGGAAAAATTGTCTTCCATGAAACTGGTCCCTGGTGGGAAAAAGGTTGGGGACCTTTTCCAGCTCTAGAAGCTAGAAAAGTCAAGGAAGCGATTCTCCCCCAGAGCCTCCAGAAACTCTGCTGACACCTTGATTTTAGCCCAGCGAGACCCATTTTGGACTTTCGACCTCCAGAACTATAAGACAATACATTTGTGTTGTTTTAAGCCATTAAGTTTGTCATTAGTTGTTACGGCAGCAATAGAAAACTAATATAGCATTTAACTATGAATAGCTAAATATCTAAAATGGATTAACCCAAATTTCATCCCTTTGCTCTCTTTCCAAGACAGGTGCTATTAAGGAGTGAAATGACAAAGCAAAAGCAAAGCAGAGGAAAGTGCCAGAAAAGAGCATGGCTGGCTGGCTGCCAATTACAGTGATCTCTATTCAATTCCTACCTTAATATTTATCCCGTGCACTGCCTTAGACCACAGGGGTTCTTTCCCCCGTTATCTGGCTTCATGTTACCTCCCCTTCTCTTCCATTTTGTTCTTTGCTTACTGTGATCACCTTCTTCCTCATTTTTCTCTTCTTCCATTTCCCCAGGTGTTTTCTCTCCTGATCCTTCCCCTTCACGAGGAAAGACTGGAGCTAGCAATGATCCAAACTAGAAGAAAATGCACATTCCTACAACTTCCTCCTTCTCACCCACCGTAGTCGTTGGGAAAGAATCTTTTTTTTTTAGAGTCCAGCTCTTTTTATTAGTTTTATCTCCTATGCCATGGATGCGTAGGGAATAGGTTCCAGCAGCTCGGGCTCCTTCCCACTGCTTCCCACGAAGTGTGCTTCTCTGGGTGGAGCAGGCTGGCGCTTCAGGTGAACCCAGGCACCTTTCTCTTTGGCTTCCTTCTTTTTCTGATCATTTTCCTTCACACGTTTCAGGAAGCTATCTCGGCTCTTAGAGTGCTTAATATGCTCAATGCGCACATTATTCGTCTTGGCAAGAATCTTGCCCTTCACTTGTTTGTTTACAACAATTCCAACAGCACGCTGGGTAACATTGCAGACTCTTCCAGTTTTGCCAAGGAAAAGGCTGGGCATGCCTTTTTGAATAGTACCCATTCCCTGGATGTCTACAATATCACCTTTCTTGTATGTAGATTTGCATATATGTGGCCAAAGGAACAACTCCGTGTTTTCTAAAAGGCCTAGAGAACGTGTACTGGGGGCCTCTCTTCTTTCCCTTTGTGTTCGCCATTTTGGTGAATTACTGGAAGATGGCAGCTCTGGCCGAAAAGAGAAAACTCTTGAAGGAAAGCCAGCAAAGGACAACCGGAGTAGATGGGAAAAGAGGCGTCTGAAAACAATCAGGATAGAAAGTCACGGGAAGGGTGACAGACGGGAGATGCCACCTTGTCTCGTTGACATAGCTGCCACCATTTTCCTTAGAGAAGTTATTCCAATGCACTATACTCGAGAGCTGACTTTAAATATTGTTCCCGGGCACTTGGTAGTAGGGTGGACCCCCCTCTGTTGCTTGAATAGTTCACTGCTTACTTAGAGCTCTTGGCAGAATTTAGAACTCAGAGTTAAGTAATCTGAGTATACCTAGCCGCGTCACTGTCTAGGATCTGTACAAAATTTGAGGTGCACTGTAAGACAGTCAGGTATTTATTGCGACTCTGCTGTATATTTGGCAACGCATCAGACGCAGGTAATGGTGGTGAGTAACAAGCAGCAGGGCCAGTAGAGCTGCCTTCTGGTAGGGAATGATCTCTCTGGTATTGTTATAAGCACAGCATGTGAGCCACCTGCTGGAGGTGCTGTCTTGAAGACATGAGCTCATCTAATTTAGACAAGAAACACAAAGTCAAAATTCCTCCCCCTGAAGGCTGTGAGTCTGTGTGCTTCCCAAGAGGACAATAACCTCTTCCTTTGGATTCAGGTAGGTGCTTGTGAAATATGAAGAACGACTGCTCCCTGGTATCATTTTTCTCTGCCACCTTGGATGTGGTCTCCTAGGCATGCCAAATAATGCCTTGATATCATTTCGACTTCTGTTGTCATGTTACAGTTTTTATCAGACGACTTCATATGGATGGAACCAAATCTTTAGAAGGGATGATACAACAACTTGAGCAGCCTGTCATGCTCTAGGCATGATCCCTGTCAGGGCTACATTTTCATTCATTAGAGATGGAGAGGGAGGTTTAAAATGTCTCATTCCAATTACCTGTGTTGCTACAGCCTGCTAACTGATCTCCTTGGCTTCTGTGTTTCCTTCCTCCAATCCTGCCCATGAACTTTCATTAGAGGACGACAAAACAACACTGACAGCCACCCCTTCTTCACCCTCCTGCCTCCTTATCTAAGTGAGATGCTCTCATAGCACCCTAGCTCTTCCCCCTCATTAGCAGCCATCGCACTTAACTGCGATTGTCTATTGACTCATCCACATCTCCCACTGAACTCTGATAAGGGTGAGGCCCAGTATTCTGTGTTTTAACAAGCCTTCCAGATAATTCTGATGCATATTAAAGTGTAAGAATCGCTCTTGTAGTGGGGAGAGTCTTGGTGTGTTTTTTTGTTTTGTTTTGTTTTGTTTTGTTTTTTTGAGACAGAGTCTCACTCTGTTGCCCAGGCTAGAGGGCCATGGCATTAACCTAGCTCACAGCAACCTCAAACTCCTGGGCTCAAGCGATCCTCCTGCCTTAGCCTCCTGAGTAGCTGGGACTACAGGCACACACCACCACGCCTGGCTAATTTTTTTTATTTTTAGTACAGACAGGGTCTTGCTCTTGCTCAGGCTAGTCTCAAACCCTTGACCTCAAGCAATCCCCCTGCCTTGGCATCCCAGAGTGCTAGGATTACAGGCGTGAGCCACCATGCCCAGCCGAGTCTTGGTTTGTTTTTTTTGTTTTTTTGTAAAGAAATTTTTTTTTTATTTCAGCATATTATGGGGGTACAAATGTTAAGGTTACATACATTGCCCTTGCCCCCCTACCCCCTCCAGTCAGAGCCTCAAGCCTGACCATCCCCCAGACGGTGCACATCGCACTCATTATGTATGTATATACCCATCCCCTCC
>CAUYMX010035516.1:0-21055 GCA_963573855.1 Lepilemur septentrionalis
ACCATTATCTTAAGTGAAGTATCTAAAGAATGGAAAAACGAACAGCACATATACTCACTCCTAATTTGGAACTAACCAGTGAGCACTCATGTACATAGAAAGATACAAAACTCAACAGAAATGGGAGGGGGAGAGAGAACAGGTAAAAACCTACCTAAGGGGCACAATGAACAATATCTGGGTGACAGGCACTGTTATAACCATGACTTAAGCATTATAAAAGCAATTCATGTAACCAAAATTATTTGTACCCTGTAATACCTTGAAATTTTTTTAAATCAATAATTTTAAAAATCATCAGGAAAATAATTAGAGTTCTTGAAAATTAAGAAAATCTCTTGGGCTGAATTAAAAAGAAAATCAAAATTACAAATTATTTAGAAAAGCAAGCAAAAAAGAGCAGACTTAATCCAACTGATGTAGGAATGTAATATCTAAGAGACAGTACTGTCTGGTGGTGAATCAGAATGCTTAGAGCTGTGTGATTGTGGGAAAGTTACTCAACCTCTCTGGGCCCTAGTGTATTCTCAGTTAAAAAGTGGTGATAATAACAGCGCTCCCCGACAGGAGCGTGGAGAAGATTAAATGAGAATCCACATGAAACACCTAGGAGTCAAGCACGTAATATGTATTCTTGAATGATTTGTATCTAGTTGTTTTCATCCCTGCCTTCCCTTCTCATAGTCCTCACCTTTCTCATTTTTTAAAATTCTCTGCAATGTGTTTCCATTACTGTTATAATAAAAAATACATAAAAATGTCTAATGGAGCTTTTTCATTCCTAATCTTATTATTAATAAAATTCAAAGGGAAAAGACTTCAACTGAGTAAGAAATATAATCATTTCTTAGGTCAGCCTAATCTGACATTCATCATCCTTTCTGCTGGTGGTGGTGTGTCAGAGTGGGGGGAGGGTGCAAATGAACATAGAACTGTTTAATCTGTAGCTATTTCAAACAGACCAAAAAAAGGGTCCTCACCAAGGCCCAGTTTCTGAGAAGGACGCCTTCTGTGTCCCACCATAATTGCTACAATTAGAGCTACTGTCTTCTTTGCCTGTGGGAGAGATGTAGCAGAGTAGAAAGCAAAAGTAGCCTGTGAGATTTCCAATTACCTAATCTCAAAAAAAGGAAGAGAAGATATTGGTGTAGACTTTTCCCCAAACCTCACGTGACCACTCCCAGACTGGAAATAGAGTCTGCAGAGGGTGGACAGTGAGAAACAGACCATGTTCTATGGGTCCCAAGACAGGAAGCATCCAGGCAGCAACTGAAAAGGCACACAAAAAGAACTGGTTATGGGGTACACTGAGGCAAGGGCCAGGGTGGACAGCCCCCAAGGGGCACGTGGGTGAGGGCCCTGGAGGTCATGCCAGATGAAAAGAACAGTGTCCAGCAGTCCTGACCTCTGAGCACAGATGGAGCAAGGACCAGATGGGCACCCATGACCTGGCATTGGTCCTGTCCAAGACCTGGGATCTTGATACACTCTTGGGTAGCAGGAAACCCCAGAAAAGAGTGATGTCAACACTCAGTTGCCCAAAAGAACAAAGGATCAAAATGAAATTTGATTTGGAAAATAAATACTTTCTTGCACACTTACATTTGCAGAGTGAAACTTAGACTGGTCACAAGGCTCTTCCCCACCCTCAGGGCAAACTGCCGAATCACAGGCCCACGTGATGTACGACTGACCGTCCTGACGTGAAATCTCTGGAATTCGTAGTCAGCACATTCTCACCAGTGAACAGGCTGGAGGGGGATTTTTGTCTGTGTTTTGCAGACCTTTCCAGGAGAAAGACTTAGAGATTTAAGTTCAGTTTTTTTGCTTTGTGCTAAGCTGTGAAGATCCTCTCTGACATCCTTCCATTCTCCTCCCCTTCCCTTTTCCCACTTTGTACATGAGGAGATTGAGGATCAAGAGTAGAAATGATGCCCATAAGACCACACATCCATTAGAATGGAGCTGTAGCTGCCCGGTGGGCATGATGAATGGAGATGTCTCTCACTCCTTAGGCCCAGGTAGGCTGTTCCTCCTCACAGCTCCAGGGACTCAGCCTTCCTCACCCTCCCAGGGACTGCAGACACCTGCTCATGACATTGTCACAAAGACGTGACCATGGGCCCTTAATATTTTCAGGATTTTACTGCTGGTCCCCTAGTAACCTGCTTATTGAATAGGCACAGCTCATGAGATGCAATCACAAATAAACTGTATCTTTGTCCCAGCACCCCTGTATTTTTTCATACAATTATAAAGTTGTATAAATGGGATGCACCTTAGACTGAGAGTGTCTCTCTCTCTCTCTCTCTCATACACACACACACACAATATATAATTATAGAAAATAACCTCCAATTTCTCAAAGAACTAAAAATAGAACTATCATTTGATCTAGCAATGCCACTACTGGGTATCTACCCAAAGGGGGAAAAAATCAATATATCAAAAAGATACCTATATTCATATGTTTATCACAGCACTATTCACAATAGCAAAGATAGGGAATCAACCTAAGTGTCCATCAATAGATGAGTGAATAAAGAAAATATACTATCCAACCATAAAAAAGAATGAAATCATGTCTTTTGCAGCAACATGGATGGAACTGGAGGCCATTATCTTGAGTGAAAAAACTCAGACACAGAAAGACACATACTGCATGTTCTCTCTTATCAGTAGGAGCTAAATGATGTACACACATGGACATAAAGTGTGGAATAATATTAATAGACATTGCAGACTCAGAAAGATGGGGAGTTGCGAGGGGATGGATAATGAGAAATTCCTTGATGGGTAAAATATACATCATTCAGGTGATGGATACACTAAAAGCCCTGACTTCACCACTACATGCCACATGCATGTAATGACGTTACAATTGTACCCCATAAATTTATACAAATAAAATAAAATTTAAAAAAGTAACATCCAGGCAGCGTGTTCGGTGGTTCTGTAAATCTGTCTCTTGCTTCAACAGACCCAGGGACAGAACAGACCCAGGGACTGCAAAAAAAGATAAAATTTAAAATTTAAAAAAATAAATAACTTCCAAGCTCCTTCCAGGGCTCGCATGTATGCATGTAGCATACGCTCAGTAAACGTTTGTTGACACCAATTCCATTGCTATGTAATTGTTACATTAACCACATATTAACACAATTATATTAACAGGAGCATTTATAACTGTCATGCAAAACACTTCATGTCATGTCTAACACAATGACCTTCTCCAGGTATCATCACAGATTTTATACACAAGAGAAAATAAAAACTCAGAGAGAAAGAAGTAATTTACTGCACAGCCAGCAGGGAGTAGTAGCAAGTTTTGAATCCACATTGCATTCAAATCAAAACCACACTGCATAAAATAGCTATTGCTTTCCCCTAGCTAAAATTGTCTAATGCCCTTTAAATTTGCTCAGTGGGATTAGTTTTTTCATCTGACCCTAAGATAAATTCTCAGAACTGGTTATTTCTGGTTGTTATAAAGTCTTCAAGTCATTTGAAGTCACAAAGCTCAGTCTTGATTGAGAAATTAGAAGGTCCAGCTCTATATAATAATCAACATTATAATCTTAATTTGAAAATAAGACTTATCCTTCTTCCTTGCTGCCGTTTCCTGCTGGTACAAAGCTTCTCTCTTCTCGATCTTTTCTTGCCTCAATTGCAAGCTGTTTCTTTTCATTTCTTCTAATTTTTTAATATGGAAATTTCTCAGTATATTCAAATGTAAAGTGAATAGTATGTAAACTAAAGATAAAATCCTAAGCCCCTCACCCACTGAATGGATCCCCCCATGACCAAGGGGACCCCAGAGAAGTCTGAAAAACTTAGTTCCCAGCCGTGACCGGATGGGCAGTCAGACACACACATCTCATTACACCTCCTTCCTTTTGTGGTTTGGACACAACAACAGACCAGCTTTAACATTAAAATAGAGATCATCCATGCGGGAGACCCGGGTATTAATTTTAAAAAATAATAAAAAATAAAATAAATAAATAAAATAGAGATCACAAGACTGGCAGAACAGACTCTGTGGCAGTAAGATACTAAATTGTAAACAAGACCTAAAGCCATGTGGGGCAAAGGTTAAGTCACACACCCCTACACTTAAAGAATAAGATAAGCAATGTTAAAACAATCGGCAGCACAGCCACCGCCAGATCTGACCCCACTTCCCGTTCCACAAGCCATAACTACAGCTCTGACTGGACAAGAGACTGACGTCAGTAACTTTCTCCCGATAGGAGACCACCAACCGCAACCGCGGGCCGGTTCCAGCTGGTTTACAAAGGATGTGCACCTGAGTGCCTTGTGTCCTGAGAAGACCTTTTGACATATGGGGCCTAATTGTAATACATGTCAATGTTAATTCTCCACCCTAAATACATGGGTCATGTGTAACATGCCTGTTTATTCCATACACATACATTAGGAATAATGAATATTCATATTCATTACAGGAATGAATATTCCTGTAACTTGTTAAATGTGTATAGGTGGCCCAAATAGTTCAGCTTAAATTCCTGTCTTATCCTTCCCTCCCTCCAAGTGCCTGTCTCTGGGCTCTGCCAGAGGCTGTGCTTCCCAGCCCGTCAGGATGGCCACCTTGCAGGCTATAACCCTTTATAAGAAATTTAGTCTCCTCTCCAGATTTATAGACCTTGTGATTTTTAAGTTAACAAGTATATTAATAATAAACCCACTCATGACTCACTTTCAACACTGATCACCTCACCAACTCATGGCGTATCTCGTTTCAACCGTCCCCCACCCATCACTATCTGGCTGGCGTTTCTGACCCCTCCAGTGCTGGACCATGGCGAGTTCTTCTCTCCAGGTAACAGTGTTGAAAGCACCACGCACAGACGATGACGCGGGGCCCTGCTCGTGCTCTAGTGCGGAGGCTGGGGAGAAAACGACAGGCAAACGTGGTCTCGGGTTCCACATCAGAACAGTGACTCTGCAATATGAGAAAGACCCCAACAACAAAATGGAAAGAGGTTACGTGTCCTTGGGAAAACCATGTCATCTTTCTCATCCTTATTTGCCTAATGTTGAAAGTTCAAACTAACACACAACCTTCTTCAGGAGGAGCTGAGGACTCAGTGATATGCAAAGGAATACGTTTATACTCTTTGTAAACACAGAGTGTGATAAAATGAAAGGAATTGGGTAATATTTGAATAAAGGATAGGTTCATATGATACAGTTATTTTATCTTAAGGGTTATACTTATTATATGAGTATACATACTTGTTGCATTATATAGAAAATTAATCACAAACCATGACTGCGGAATACATCCAGAATTCCACCTGTCTCCACCACCGCTCTGCACCCCTAGACACCAGGATCCAAACCTCCGTCCACACCTCCTCATGTCTTGCTCCTACCACTGCAAAGGTCAGCCTTTTCTGAAGAGGTGATTTTTTTTTTAACTGTGGTAAAACACATGATTCTTTTTCATGTTTTTAAAAAATTTTTATTGAGGCATAATTGGCAAATAAAAATTATATATATTTAGGTGTAAAACTTGATATTTTGATACACATATCCATTGTGAAATGATCACCACAATCAAACTAATTAACACGTGTACCACCTCATATAGTTACCGTGTGTGTGTGTGTGTGCATGTGTCTTGAAAACACTTAAGATCTACCCTCTCTGCAAATTTCAAGTACACAGTACAGTCTGTTAACTATAGTCACCATTAGACCTCCAACATTTATTCACCTTGCATTACTGAAAATTTGAACCCTTTGACCAACAACATCTTCCAATTTTCCTGATCTGCAACCCCTGGCAACCCCCTACTTCCTGATTCTACAAGTTTGACTATTTTAGATTCTACACACCATCGAGATTATGCAGTATTTGTCTTTCTGTGTCTGGCTTATTTCACTTGGCATAATGCCCTCCAAGTTCATCCATGTTGTTCCGAAAAGCAAGATTTCTTCCTTTTGAAGGTTAACTCCGGTTTTTAACATAGCAGCGCTGAGATAGATCAAGAGATCTCAGTAAACAGCCTTAGTGTGTCAGAAATAACTCCATCTAAGCTGGAACTTTTATTCTTTGCCTAGATGTATAGATATTGGCCTTCATCTCTCTTGTTCAAGCATCCTAAATGAACCGGCACCTATGTGAAGAGAATGCTATTCTTGTTACATGTGTCTATGCTGGGGAATCCCCATATTCAAAAACTAAAAGAAATGAAAGAAACAGCAGCTAACAAGAGGGAAATGGCTTCCCAGAAGGAGCTACCTTCTCGTCCCACAGAAATCCCACAACAGCAGAGATCCAGTGCCCGCCTCTGAGTTCATTTATTCTCCTTGTTGCCTCTTCATAAAAGTCAAAGGAGTCAGAAGCTGAGAGTGTGTGGATAGCACTATTGATTGTCCTTCCGTGGAGGGACCAGGCTGCCAAACTGTAAGTCTAAATGGCCTGGCCGGGGTCCCCCCAACCCCACAAGACTCTTGGCCATCCTGTCTCCCACCACTGCTGCTCACAAGACCCCCATTTCTCTCTCCTCTGCTGTGGACTTTCCAGACCTGGGAAGCCACCTCAGCCCAGAGGTCGGTTTCTGCTGTTCTTATTTTTAGGCCTGATGCTGTTCCCAAAAAGAAAATAAAAGCAAATGAAACTCGGACGGCTGCAGTCGATCTCCATGCATTTCGGAATGTTGCTACAGCGACCAACAGGGGCTTGACAGTCAGTGTCTTTCCTTCCTCCCCACATCCTCCTCCTCCTCTTGCTCAGGCCGCAGACCAGCATCATTCTGATGGCATCAGCACCATCTCCTGTTGTGGGGCTTCTGTCCAAAGCCTCGGAGCAGGGAGCTACCCAGGGGCTGGCACCAGGCAGCCAGCTCTGTGCGTGTGACCCGGCCCCTCTCCCTCGGGCCGCCTGGGTTCAAAGATGACAGATAAAGGGAGACCGAGCAAGGAACTGATCACTGTTACACACTTGAAAACACAAGGAGAAGAAAAAGAAAGTGACCTATAAAATGTTTAAAAAGAAAGTTTTATAACCTGGACTTTTCATACTTCTCTCTGGAGGTGTTAGGAGACTCCTCAGCAGCCTTTGCTGAGAAGTCTGAGAAATTTGATTTTGGTGGCCCTGTCCCCTTCTGCTCCAGGCTCCTCAGAGACTGGTGTACCCGACACACTCTACCCCACCAGGGACCCGTCTTCCTGCTCAGTCTGTGCTATCATTTTCTTTCCCTATTAAGCACTATTAAGGATCCCAGAAAGAACTGAATTAAAATATGCATGCTGAGTTATGGATGACAGATAGTAACGTACGTACGGGTTGGGGGCGGAAAGACTTAAGTTCCATTCAGTTCGGCTCTGGGTCCTGGCCCCTAGTCCTTCATGTGGCCTATGAGCTACTAACAATACCAATAATGAGAACAGGGCGCGTAAGATCCCACACCTGTGGGTTTGAGCCGGGTCGCACAAAGGCCGAGTGAAAACACACATGAGTGAGTGCGAGATGGTTAAATGGCAAAATCCTCAGCAGCTACTGGTGTGCATGGTTGATGGTGCAACAGAGGGAATAACTATTTGGGAAATGACTTCTAGGTAATAGGTAGCAAGTTCAGAGCTGTTCTATTTCCACCTGAAGCAGAGCAGTCTATAAAATCCCTTCACACGCCAGCAGCTCAGAGAGAGGACGGTGTTTGTAGCAGGCAGCTGCTGTGGCCATTCATTGCTGAGTGTATTCTGAGAGAAAGGCTCCTCGGTGGCCTGGATCTTTGCAGCAAAAAATAGCCACAGAAGTAGCTGGGCCTGCAGAAATGCAGTTGATGAAAAAAAAAAAAAAACAACACAGCAGTGGGGACCCAGTGGCAGCCTGGTGCTGGCTCACAACCAAGTTCTCATCAGCCCTCTCAATCAGCCTTAGATCCCTGTAGTCCCAGGGCAAATCCTTCTCCCTGCATGTTTTGTCCTCTTGTTTGCCTCCAAATCCTCCCCCACCCCTTTGAGTCTAAGACCGTTGGAAATAAAACCAGGGAGACCTGCTGGCTATTTCCACTTTCAGTTCTTCCTGATCTTTGGAGATCAGAGCCCAAGCACTGGCTACAGATGGACGAAGGAGGGAAAAAAAACTGGGTCACCTGCGGAAGACCCTTCCATGTGTCAGGAGGCCTGGATCCTCCCCCATGTTCTGCCACCAATCACGCTCCAGGTCTAGGTCAAGCCCTTCCTTCTCTGATCTCTGGGTTTGCGGGCTCATATCCCACAGGGGCAGAGGACTGAGAGAGAGTTCCTTCCCAAATACATGTGTCCTTAAGGCCAGGAATTATGTAGTTTGGGAAGCAATGCAAATTTAAGCATGCTTAATGATAAAAGGTAACGTTTATTGAATAGTTCTAAGTAGTATAAGTATAAATAGTTATAACTGTTCCATATGTATGCATTGCTCAGTTAATCCTCACAGCACCTTGTGAGGGAGGCACTATTTTTGTTCTCAGTTTAGAAAGAAGGAAGTTGAGACACAGAGAGGGCAAGTAACTTGCCCAAGGTCACGCAGCTTGGAATTGGTGGAGTCACAACTCAAATGCAGGCAGTGCAGAGGCAGGGCTCCTCACTCCCCACACAGGCCTCTGCCCTGTCCAGAGACATGCTCCAGATGCGGTGGCAATGCGACAGTAATGTAGAGGTCAGCCGGTGCCTTCCTTCCCAGCCCCAGCGGGCTGCCCACTCAGGTCCCTCTGCGGCTACAGAGCAGAGCAGAGGACCAGGGCTGGGGCCCAGCCAGGCACATAGGCACAGACATGCTGGGTATGAAATTGATAAAATACTTCCAAGCTGGCTAATGAAAAGCCACTGCCCCAATCCACCCTCCTCCTGGCCTGGCGGCCCAACCTCCTCCCCAAGAAGGGCTCCTTCAACTCCCCAACTCGATCCAGCCTTTAAAGGGGTGACCCCTGGCCCAGCGAGGGGCCTCCAAGAAGTGCCTACCAATCTGGCTGGTGGGGCCTGGAGAAGCTGCTGCAGTTTGTTCTATCAGCCCTGTGTCTGTCCTGCTGCTCTTCCCTAGTCAGGTGTGGGGGCTGACAAAAGAGACTGGAGCGCCCACTGGCCTCCCAAGTGCCCAGGTGAACCTTCTTCCCTGCCCTGGCCAGCTTTGGACTCCGGTTCCTGGTTTTCCCAGCCGGGATGGTCAGCTGCGCTCCTGGGTGGCATGGCCCTGCCAGCCCTTCCCTTGGAGCTGGACCCAATTCCTATTTCCCATGCGTGGACCCGGACGGGTGTCCCAGTCTGCCACGGGCACCCCCAGCTAGAAGCCACAGCACTCACACCTTTTTCCTCCCTCTCCCTCTCATAATCAGCCTTTCAGAGTTGCCCCATGCTTGAGGGTTGGTGGCTTGGCTACCAGATCCCTCTCTGGAAGGGCATTGGGCCCCCCTGTGGCCCTTGGTGAGTGCCCTCCAGCCATCAGTATGAGCTGTCCCACTCCCCACTTCCTGCTAGAAGCTCTTTTCCACCATTTAAATCCAATTCACATTATTGGGAACCTACTGCATGCCAGGCCTTAGCGATATGTGACCTAGTTGAGCAAATTGCCCTGTGCTCAGCTGACGGTAATAACAGCCGTTTAGCTATAATAACTGTGCATCAGATACTGTCCCTAAGTGCTTTATATTTATGAACTTAATCCTCATAGCAAACCCATGAGATAAGAATAATTACCATCTTCGTTTTACTGAAGAGGCCTCTGAGGCACAGAGAGGTTAAGAAACTCGCCCAGGTCACACAGCAAGTCAAGGAAGTTTCTGTATTCAGCATCTGTGCCTGCAAGTGCCATTCTATGGCTGACATCTACAGCACGAAGGGATGAGTACCAGGACAGGGAAGACCTAAAGTTCTCCTTGGCTGCTTAGACAGAGTCCAAACGGGCATATTCAGGAAAATGTTTATGACTGATTGGTTTATCCCAAGACTCCCCACATCTCGGGGACAGCTTCGAGGCAAATGAAACTGGCCGGTTACTGAGGGAAGGACCAAGATTTTCAGGGGGAATGTTCCTTTTGTTCCTTTCTTAGCTATTGGGGGGCCCTCCACGGGAGGAGGGCAGGGAGCGGAGGCTTCCGCCTGGCCTGGAGCCTTGCCCACTTGGCACCCCGGCAGCAAGCCCAGCCCGGCACGGAAGCTTCCTTCTCTCCAGCAAATGCGCGTGTAGATTTTCCAGGGAAGGACAAATACCCTTGTTCTCAGTCTCCAGGAGAGAAGACGCCACGCGGGACCGGAGCCCCCGCCGTGCAGTGGCCCTTACTGGGGACCTGCAATTGGGAAGACTCGACGAGCGGACGTTTTTCCCAGCTAGAGCCCGCTGTCCTCAGATAATCAGCTGGATGGCGCCACCTGCTGGCCAGACGGAAAGTCTCCTCTGTGGCCGCGGCACCGGCTACCCCGCTTCCTGCCTGTGGCCACTTCCTCTGGTGCTCTACCAGCTTCTCCACCCCAACCCTGGGGTCGAGGGGAGAGGAGCTCTTCGCCTTCCACGGAAAGCTTGTGCCGTGGGCACGGGCCTCCGCATCTGACCTTTCACAGGCTCTATCAGTAGCAGGATTGTTCATTTATTTCTCTGCACTGCTTTTCTTCTTTCTGACTGGGAGGGCTCTGGCCCCCTGCAGGGCCACCCTCATGCCACTCCTTGGTTAGGGATGCTAAGTCTTTAAACTCTTTGGGCCTCATTTTCCTCATCTAGAGGACACTGCGGGCCTGCTGCAGGCAGTTGGCCAGGGGGCCGGGAGCAAGGTTATTGCACACCTGCCTCAAGGAGCCAGTTGCGGGGCTGCAGATAGCCTCAGGGCCTCAGATAGTACTAGAACATACCACTTCCTCTGTAAATTGTGTACAGAAGAACAGAGCCCTTTTGGGATGAGGACCCAGGGCCCTTCCGTAACCCTCCTACCTATGGGATTGGCAGGGTGCAAGACTCAAATCAAAGCCCCAGCAAAATAGTAAATTACTACATGACGTTAACTCTCAGAGCCTTAACTGAAACTCCGAGGTCTATTCTATCTCACTTGATAAACGTTATTTTTCTTCCTTTTCTCTTTTGCTCTTTGTTCCCTATGAGCCTGTTCCTTCTTATCTGTTATGGGCTGAACTGTGCTCCCCGCCAAAAAAAATCCATGTGTTTCATATGTTTTGACCCCCAAGTAATCAGAATGTGACTGTATTTGGTGACAGACCCTTTAAAGAGGTCATTAAATTAAAATGAGGCCATTACAATGGACCCCGAGCCAATCTGACTGGTGTCCTTATAAGAAGAGGAGATTGGAACACACAGACAGACGACCACATGAGGACCCAGCAAGACGACAGCCGGCTGCAAGCCAAGGAGAGAGGCCTCGGGAGAAATCAAACCTTATAAATTTCTGTTGTTTAATCCACCTAGTCTGTGGCATTTTGTGATGGCAGCCTAGTACAATGAGGGCAATTGCTGCTCAATGAAACAAGACTGTAGTTACGTGGCGGTCAGACAGGAGGCAAGACTTGGGCTGGATGTGGACTTGCACTCAGAGCAGGGCAGAGCCTGGCAGGAACGGAGACACCAGCTTCCTGCCACAGTTCCGGGCACAGAGCGAGGCATCGGACCCAGTGGAATGGCGGCATCTGCAGGCAGGTCAGACTGGCAGGACCTGCCTGAGGCCCTTGCACCACCCCTGCCTGGATTTCTGCTTCCCCTCTTCCTTCCTAGAGGGTCACCAGCTCTCCCCTGCAGAGAAAACATGCCATAAACCACAGTGCAGGGGTCACAGAAGAGCAGGGTCATGTCTCTGCGGGGATCTAAAGAGAGGCTGGAGTTTATGACTGTGTGAGATGTTTACAACAGAAACATTTGTTTCTCAAACTGCTCTGGGGTTGCTGAAGTGGATTTCCTCTAAAGCTGAAAAGTGCCCATCCATCTGCTTGATGGCAACTTCCCTGGAGGCAAAGAGAGCGGAGACTGGGCAGCTGGAGTGGGCTCTGGGCTGCAGAGGGAGGGTGACAAATCAAGCCACAACTGGGGAAGGTGCTGCTAATGACCTTCCACGGATGAAGTGGCCGTGTTTCCGAACCAAAATATAGTAAACAAAAAAGAAGGAAAAAATTAGTTCTGAAATGTTAATTTATTTATATGAAAAACTTTCCAAAGATTTACAAAATCAATCATATTTATACATTCAAAACATTTCATATTAAAAAATAGTATCATTTCATTAAAACACACCAAAATCATTAAAAAATACATATTTAAATCAAGAGTGCCCAGTCTCAGGTCAAACCTCTACTGGATCCAGACCTGTTCTGAAAAAATGGTGAACAGAGGAACAGAGGCCCCAGCTTGGCAAACAGGGACTGGGCAGAGACCTGGAAGGAGGTACCACACAGGCAGGGAGGAGCCTGCCCTCAGGCAAGTCCCAGGAACTTCCCATTCCTAAAGGGAACAAAAATCAAATCAGATAGGCAGCCTTTCCCTTAAAAACACTGAAGACTTTGGGTGGGCAGCGCCTACTCTGTCCCCAGGAGGCAGGTTAGACCCAAAGCACTAATGGATTTGTGTCTGTGGACTTCCTTTCCCTTCTCACAGGTACCCTGGGGCACCCCAAGCTGAAACAAAGACTCCAAGAGAAAGATATTGACCTGCCTGCATAAAATACAGCAGTTTTGCAGGGTGTTTTTACCAAAGAAAGTGCTTTTCTTTTGCTCCCAGATGTATTTAGGACTGAGGCTGGGAGGAGGAAGGCAGTGGCTGATGGGTGACAGGGAGAGCAGAGGGAAGCTTGGAGGGACGAAAGTCCTTGCAGTAGGAAGGAGAAGAAAGACTCCTTCCTAGGGAAGAAAGACTCTAGCAAGCAGAGGATCAGGGTGCCAGTGGAAAGGGCCCAGGCACAAGCTGTCCTGGAGGGCCACTTGGTCACCAACCCATCCCACAGACAACAGCCTCAGATCCTTGTAAACCCCTGCGAACCAATGGTGGGGACTTGGACACCATTGGTGGGGATGGGAGCATGAAGAGAAAACCTGGTCCCTGACCAACCAATGTGGAATGTTCCTACGATCCAGGGCAATGATGGGCCCAGCCCCAGGGTTACAGTGTCACATAAGCTTGGCAGCCCAAAGCAGAGCAGAGCGTCCGTTGCATCTTGCCACAGTGCACTGAGGCGCTGGCTGCATCTGAGGTCCTTGGGCACTAAGTGTGCTATCTGGCAGAAGTCTACAGCCCCCAGGAGGAGATGCTGGTCAGACTGAGAGCTGGAAAAAGCAGAGAAGCAGGAGGCTCTGGCAGAGGCATCCACACAGCAGAAAAAGGCCCGAAGCAGAGCTGCTTGTGAGCACTTGGGAGGGATGCCTTGGACCTCCTGGGAGTGCCTGGAGGGAGGCGGGGGCCCTACGTGGGCGTGCAGATGGCTTTGGGCAGCGTAACCCCACTTGTGCCTCCAACCAAACTGGCAAGGACTGAGCACCCCGGGAATCAAGCTGGTCCAAGACATGGTTGAAAATGCAGCTTCGCATTTGGGAAAACCCATCTGCCAGGGTTATAACAGATCTGACGGTAGGGGGGACGGTGACAGGCACATCACGAACTATGCAAATGAAAAGGTAATGTGCAATTTTTAATTCCAGGAAAATGAAAAGGTCTACAAGAAAGAAAATGCAATCATAGCACCGACTTGACCTGCAGTGAACAGTGTTTTTAATTAAATCGAGAGGGCCTGGGTGGATGAGGAGACGAAGAGGAGGAGAGGACGGGAGGTAGGAGAGCTGAGTCCACATCCCCCTGACAAGAAGTCAGCAGATAATGCTGGAAACTAGGAAGTGGAGAAGCAGCAGCCAAAACTTTTTTATTTCAGGAAAATAAAGATAAATGGTAGAAGAAATAGCTAAAAAGAGGTTGTGTCAGGGAGCAGCACTGGGTGGGGTGGGGAGGAGGGTGGTAGGGACCTGCTGGGGCTTCCTGTAACCTCTGGGAGATCTTGTACCTGGGAACTCCCCGCTCTGGGTCTCAGTTTCCGCGTTTGTATTACGATGGTGCTAAGCAACCTCTAGAGGCTGTCCTGCTCTGCAGTTGCGGGATCCCAGGCACGTGGGCTTATGTGCACTGTGGGTACTAAGCGTGAGAATAAATACATCCTTCCTGATCACAGCAACCAGATTGTCACACAGAACCCGGCCAGACCAGCCCAGGCACACCTCTCACAACGGTGCTCAGAACCCCCACAGGCACACGGCTTACCCAGAGCAGCCTGGGCCCTTCCCTCATTCAGCCAAAGGAAACTCGCCCTGCCTCCCTCCACCCACTGCTCCCACGCTGATGGCCTGGCCACAGGAAGGCAACTCTGAAAGGGCATCTTGTTCCCACTGGAGTCACGCTGCTCCTTACTGCAGGAGCTGACAATTGTCCCAGCAAGAGGCAGCTTCATTCCTCAGCCCATCTTCCATCTCACGATGACACTCCGTCTGGTGAGCAGGACATAAATATACATGCGTGAATGAATGGGTGAGTGAATGCATGCAATCAGACCTAATTAGCTCTCTGAGCATGCATGTCTTTCCTGTATGCCAGAACTGAAGAACTTCAGGAAATGAAGAGGTAGATACGATGCAAGAGGAAACCGACAGGCACCTTCTACTCAGAGAGAATGAGGAGACTATGGCCACAGAGACCTTGCGTTCCTTGTAAAGGCTTCCTCTCAAGGCAGAACTGTTGTAGGGAAATGAGGAAGGTGTCCCCTGTAGAAAGCAACTTGAGTTACTGTCAAGACGTCTTCCAGGTCAAGTACCTGGCAAGGCCACACATGTCACCGTGTGGCCAGTGCCCCTTTCGGTTGCACCCTTGTAAGGCAGGTCTGAGGGGAAATGCTCCCGCAGAGGCTGCTTATCTTCAAGGCTGAAGCTCCCAGGAGGAGAGAGAAATAGCATGTGTCTAGCACCTGCTCTATGTCACCAACTTTTTAATATATTATCTCATTGAATCCTAGTGATGACCTTATGACGTAAGAATCATTGCCCTGTTTAACAAATGAGGAAACTGGACCTCTAGAAGCCAATATATCTTCCCTTGGTTTCGGTAGCTAGTGAGTGTCCAGGCTGGGATTCAACGCACAGTCCAGATTGTGGCAAGACACACTCTTCTTCCTTATCTACAGCTTTGAAAAAGACGCAGGTCCCACAACTGCATGTTGGTGGCCGTCTGGAGCTGGCTAAGAAGGGACACGTGGTGTCAGAGCCCAGGAGGGAATGCACCTTGCCTGTCTTCTTTGTGTCTGGCTCCAGGGAAGACTCAGCCCATTTTTCAGGCTGGGGAGTGGGTGGGAGGTCACAATAATTTGCTGGTCAAAGGGGGACCATGATGAGCAGGGAACTCATACAACTGTATTCCTTTTACAAATGGGCACCTCATCACATTGTGTTAATTCCGTGTTCCCTACGAAATGAATCTCTTTCTTTTTTCCATTTCTGTGCATTTTAAATGCATTTAAAAGTGATTATTTAACAATTTCTGTGGTTTTCTGGTATTTGTTTGGGGGTATATTTTTTTTAATTTTGTTTTTGTTTGACAGTGTTGAATCATCAAAATATTGCAAAGCATTTTTCTGGCTCACTAATTGATACACTCCTGTCTAATTGCCTGCTGTCTCATCTCTTCTTTGTTAAAATGACACAAGATTTTCGGTTCTGCTGCTTCCAAAAAGCAAACAGTGCTGCTTGACTACCCCTCCATCTGCGCCTCCACCAGGATGACAGCACGCACCACAAATCCCACAGATCACTGGTCCTGGGCAGAGGGTGGGGAGGAGGCTGGGCAGGATGGCGGGGGCAGGAAACGGTGTCCTGCCAGGAGAGCTCCCTGCATGCCTGAAGCTCCCTCCCCAGCACGCCTTCCTGACATCAGCTGCTGGATCCATTGACATCTGCAGCAAGGCATGGGTGCCTGTTTTCCGAATTGCCAAAAGATTTCTGAAACTGGTAGAAACTAGGAGCCCCTGCCTTTGGCCATAGAAACTCCATATGTACCCAATTTATCAGCCAGAAACTGCAGCCTTAAACCAACTGGCCTCACCCATGCCCAGAACCACATTCCACTAGTAGCTGGCGCAGGCGAGGGCCCCACCCAACACTCAGTATGTGGACTGCCCCTACTCAGCATCCTGCATTTTGACCTCTATCTCTGACTCTGCCTCTTGGTCCCATCTGCTCACCTTGGATCATGGGACTGACGCTATTCTTGCAGCCCACACAGGGTGCGATGTGCATGCTGGCCTCTGCCCCAGGACAATCCTGTCTGGCCCTAACCCTGGGCTTGTCCAGGAGGCCCAAGTTTACCCAGGTTGCAGGATTGGAAATCAAATCCCAATAGCCCTTGGCAACATTAGAACTTCAAAAGGCAGAAAACCAAACTAGGTCAAAATGTTATCTGCCTGACTCCCTGCTTTCCAGCTTCCCACCCCAACTGCTGGGGCCAAGTGCCCTTCCTCTACGTTCAGGGAACTTCCCTGACATCATGTTCCCCCAGGAGACAGGGTCAGAGAAGGTGAACGTGTACCCAGCAGTCTGTGTGCCTGCAATGAAATGATTACCTCTTGAAATCATTCCTAGTAAGTCAGGAGTCCTTGGTTGCACATTATAGAAGATCATGCATTATCAGGCAAAATATAGAAGGTGTTTATTATTATATAAGAACACAAGGTGTCTCATGAAAAGTGGAAAACTGATAAGACTCTTCCTCTTGCATCTCTGCCTCTCCCTAAACAACCATTTATTCTTTATTTTCAGAGCACTTTATTGAATTCTCTAGAGTCTTAAGTTCATGGTTTTATTTTTTTTCTTATAGCAGTATATTTATTATGACACAAAATTATAAAAAATACAAACATCCATCAATAGGATAAATATCAGTATACTCTTAAAATGGAATAGTAGACAAAATGAAAATACATTACTGCCGCATGCAGTAAGCACAATTGGTTTCTCAAATTTGCTGGAGGTTAATTAGTATCTCCTGTGGAGCTTGTTAAAGAAACAGATTTCTGGGCCCCACCTCGATGCCCTGGTTTGGAATTTCTGGGGAAGAGTCCTGATAGTCCAGTGATTCTTGTCATTGGGAATATTTAAAACACTTTGCAGAGGCAATTGGGAGTCATTAAAGGTTTCTGGAGCAGGATCATAGCATAAGTAGGGTCATGCTTCTGAGAGATTCATTAAGCGGCCCTGCGGAAGTCAGACCATCAACCTCTAGGCGTAGAGTCTGCTAGAATAGGAAGGATGTGTACCTGGGATGTATCCCTAAGACCTGAGTAGAGGGGCAAGAAGTGAACTGCAGCCATGCCTTTGCAACATGATGCCACCTCTTTCATAGCCAATTGAGAGGAATAGCACAGACACGTGACATGGGGGACAACTGGGTCCTCACTCGCAGAGATCTAGAGCTGTGTCTCAGTGACCTTCTGCCTCATCTCCCTCATCCGATCCTGCCTCACCCCCAATGCCCACCCTTCACTGATGTCTTGAGCCAGATGCCATCTCATCGTCCTTTGAACGCTCATGTCACCTGCCCTAAGCCTCTCTCCTGACACTGTTTATTCCCTCCCACCCTACATCAGGAAGGCACACACCACTAGACTGTAAACTCTGTTAGGAATTCAGACTGCTCCTCACTTTGTTTCTTTCCAACATGCCTTGGACCTGTATCACAACACATCAGCCTGGGCATCAAAAAAGTATTTCTCTAACTTCAACTTTATTCATTCTATGGAATTGTTGGTCTCTCTAAAGTCCCTTCCAGTCAATTCTCAAAGTGGCCAGCAGGTTTCCCACATGAGCTTTGAGAACAAGCCCTCTCAGCCAAGACACCTGTGATTTCCTGCTGACCGCCAACAGTTATCACGGTGACATTTTTCACCTTTACCCACTCAAAAAGTGGGAGCAAAGATCCAATGCCCAGCAAGGCTCAGCTGCTGCTATTAGGCACTGAAGCTCAATGCCAAGGGCACTGAAGGTCAATGTCACGCCCATCCCCAGTCCCAAAGCTATCAGTGCCTTGTCTTTCCTGTGTCCCACAGAAAAGTGTGTGTGTCCCACACTGAACACATTCATGCATTCAAAATGCATTACTGAGGGTCTGATTATTGAGGCTGCGAGACTCACTGCGAGGTTGCAGGAGACCACAAATATATGGTCCAGTTAGACCCACTTTGCTTCAGGGCTCAGGCATTTGGCAAAAGGGGCTGAGTACAGGAGAGTCCTGGTAATCCCACCTCACCCCTCCTACAGTGGTTCCTTGCCTCGAAGGCAGGCATGTGCACCACGACGCTGTCTTCCACCCGCTGAGTTCATACCCAGAGGGATCCCAGTGTCCTCGACTGAATTAGTGTCAGGGTCCAATTCCACCTCCAGACAGTCCTAACTGCCAGAGTGGACACAGCTAAAGCCCACACTAACAAACACCCATTGACTAATGAATGAAGGTCTTCCCCACGCAAACCATATGGAGACAAACACACGCCCTCCCCTCTCCTTTCTGCACCTTCAGAAACATCCTCTTACATCACTATAACTAAGAGGGCTTTGGGGCTTTTAAAGGATTTTCAACAATATTGTGAGTTGAGAGCCTTATAGGCTCTGCAAGAGGTACTTAGAGGTACAACTACATTAACCCTCTTTTATGAAAATGGCAACTGAGACACAGAGAAGTTCAGAGCTTCTCAGAGCCAGAGGATTGAACATGTGAACCCGGGTTTTCTGCTGCCAGTTGCTGTACTTTTTCTGATAGAGCCTCTCGTGAAAGGAAATGTGACCTCGACTGAGCACCTACTGTGTCTTACGTGCTTTATCTCATTTAATCCTTGCAGTGGTCCCATGAAGCAGATATTACCAGCTCCTCCCATTAATATTTTGTAAGTGAGTTGACTGAGACACAGGGAGGTCAAGTAACTTGCCAGAGTCACCCAGCAAGTAAGTGACGCAGGCAGGATTCCAATTCAAGTCTACCTGATCCATGCCTTTGCCCCTCACCACATTGTCCTGCACATGGAAAATGTCACATTTTGTGACTGTCTCATGAGAAAACCAGCCCTCCAGTTACTGGAGCTAAAGCAGTCCTCATAAATTACCTCCCAAATTAATTAAATAATGAGTAGCAAAAGGTGCTTTAATTCCGAGACTTCCAACCAGTCGAGCAGAGCACTATGTGCAGTCCTTCCGTGCTGTCCCTGTGTCATGTCAGGCACATTCCCAGATGAATTTGTTAGATCTTAGAAAGAAATGTTTTAGGTTGACAAGTCCATTAGCCCAAACATGGACATCTTGATGCTGCACTGAATGTCCCTCCCATCATAAAAGCACCTAACATCACCAAAATCCCAGGAGTCCAGTTAGAAATTTAAAGGGCTACTGATTAATCACATGTATAAAACCTTAATTAAAACACAAATGACACCCACTACAACCTAGGACTTTAGCTAATTTTTCTGATAAGCAATGAGACAGACGTTCTTTGATTTTCCTTCCTACAGTCTTATTTCCCTGCTAAGAGAGTGCTTTCTCATAGGAAGAGGATCTAGCAAGAGAGAGTGGCAGGTGAGGCTGATCTAAGGTCAGGGTGGTACAGCGAGGCTGGCTGTGGGCAGAACAAGCCAGAACCTCACTGGAGGCAATGGAAAGACCTCCTGGCACCAGGCACTGTCTTGTCTTTCTCACATTCCTACCTCTCATTCTTCCCATGATTGCCTCCTGGCCAAGTGGGGACAGCACAGCAAGAGAGCAGCCCTCCCGTATTCTCTCATGGATAGCTTGCTCCTGCTGCTCTAAGCGTTGGCCTCGTCAGGTGTCGAACACAGCCCAGTGCTCCCAGCATCTCACAGTACCCTCCTGCAAGAGCTGTGGCTGTGGTCACCTCCCTACACATGTCCCCATGTGCCTTCCACAACTCTGGGACTCCTCAGGTTTTGTCCACTGAGACTTCCCTTGCTCTTCCTGTAAAGAATTTCCTAGAATCCAAGCAGCCAGGACACACAGTGCACCGAGTCTGCCTTCCTAAACTCCTCTGCCATTTCTCCCACCTTGCTCTGCCCTGGGCTTTCCTCTAATGCTTGAAACACTTTCCCTAAATCAGCACATGTTTGAAACTGAGCTGCCATGATGTCCCAACAACGGCAGCAGGTAAGTGATAGTTGGTTTCAAGTAGCACTCTATAAAAAATCAAGATAAGATCTGAGTGGTGAGGGAAAGGGTTCTGAAAAGGCAGCAGCATCTTTATATGTCCAAAATGGAACTTGTTGTCTTCCTTCACCATCTCCTGCCTCTTGGATGCTCTATTCCTGGTCGATGGCCTCATCATTCATTCAGTCACCCACTTCAGAAGTGAGAGCCAGCCCTGAAATCCTGTATCCAATCAGTAGCCAAGTGCTGTCAATTTTGTCTCCTTGATGCTTCAAACATGCCCTCTTCCCTGGAGCCCTTGTCACCTCTCACATAGATGATTGCAGTAGCTTCTAGCTCATCTGCCTGTCTGTGGTTTCCCCCTGAACACTCCAATTCTCCTTCAACTCTGATGGTTCAGCCATCATTATAAAATTCAGACTCACCCCTGAAAACACCGTATTTCCTGGTTCCTGCCCGTCACTTTCAGTCCATCCTTCCCAGAACTGCAGATAGACTGTGGGCATTTTGCTGCCTGCACTGGACCAATACGGAGCCACTCTCAGGCACACAGGCAGGCCACACTGTTTCACACCTATAATCCTCAGTGGCTGCTGTTCTCCCATATAAATGCCTCTTCCCAGACCTACCTAAGACATTTCCAATCACCTACGCAGAAAAATCTCTACTACTCTTAAAACTCTTCTTCAGCAGAGGAATTCCAAGTTGGCTGACCAGAGACATCAGCTGCCAGATCATCTCAGAAAGAAGGAAAAGTTTTAGATGGGAGAGAAAAAAACACAGATCAGGTGTAATTCTGAGGAAAAAGTGCCAGAACCTACCAGAGATTCCATGGGAAGAAGTTATAGAACAGAACAAGAAGGAGCAAGATATTAGCAGAGATCAAC
>CAUYMX010035517.1:0-12101 GCA_963573855.1 Lepilemur septentrionalis
AGGAAGCCTGATTTTCTGCAAACATGTTGTTTATAACACAGAGGCATGTCTCAAAGCAAAGTACACTCATTGTCTCTGGCTCCCATCTTGTGGGCTAGACATTTACCTTGCCATCCCTTTTAAGGCACAGGAAAGCCCACAGAGAGATAACCAGGAAGTCTCTTGGAAAGCATCCCTACCACAGATTTGAGAGCTCTCCCATGATAACAGCCTCTGATAAGTGAACCATTGAGTTCACATATTCTTTCAGGGCAAAACCTTGCAAACTCCTGTTTCTGTCTTTAATATAGCAATATTGGGCAATACAATAAAATAATGATCTTATGAGCCACATTTCATTAATTCCTCAATCATATTTCCCCAACAAATTTCCCTTTGAACTTTACTATCACAGCCAAATTTATTTCAGGCTGTAGATGCAAAGGATGGCACTTTCCTTGTGACTGGATGAGGAGACATCGAGGCTGGATCTTAGGAAGAACGTCCTTAGCTTAAGGGTTGTGGGAAACCCTGGGGTTGCCAGAGGAGATGATGGGAATCTGTTTTAAAGGAATAAACATTTTAATAGCAAGCTTAGACTTTTGGATTAATTTATGTGCCCCTTGGAGGAAGTGAGATTGGGCCACCTCATCTCTCTACACATCTCTGAGCCCTGGGAGCTGTGTTTTCTATAATTATTAATTGTGATCTTTGACCAATTCTGCTTTAACAACAAAATAGGTGACCATTAAAAGCTGCTGAATCTGGCTCAGAATTTGGATGAAAAAGAAATAGTAAATATATGTGCATAAGTTTGGTCAAGTTGGATTTATGATTCAAAGAGAAGAAAGGAAGATTGAAGGGGAAGTGGCTGTATTGGGAGGGTAAAGTGGAAAATATGACAAGAAAAAGCTAGTTTCCTAGGAAATGAGGGTGCAGGGCTAGTGCAGTCCCAGAGATGCAGACACAGTCGTGGGTCTCACCAGATAGTCTTGGTAATTATCCTTTGCAATCATTTATGAATAATATGCCCAGCACAGAGCTAAGTGCTATGAAGAAATGAAAGACATAGAAGCAAAGCTCTGCCCAAATGGTTAGATAACAAGATAAAGCAGTGTGCAAATGTCAGAGTGACTCAAACAATACGCCCTTTGGAATTTCAGAGAAATAGCATAAGCACAGGCTTTACAAATCAGCAAAAGTGTTGGTAAGGGGGCAGAACTTGATCTAAGGCAAGTCCTACGAGATAAATGGGAGTGAAATAACTAGAACCAAAACGAGGGCTGTGGGAATCAGAAAAATATAAGGGGAGTGAAATAGTTAATCTAATGGCCACAGGTCAGATATTCTGGGGCCGACGTGAGCTGAGACTTGATTCACTCTTTGTCATACAGTCGCCCTAGTCTAGGCACAACCTGTGGCATTCAGAATGCATGTGAATGTATATGTGTCTGCATGTGCATTGTATGTGCGTGTGCAAGCCTGTGTCCATGTGACCCTAGAAGGTATATCTGGTTTACATATTGAATTGTTCTTTTATTTTCTTTTTCTCTTGGTGATTTCCAATAACTGAAATTGGACTAGACCCCTGGAAATCAGGTAAGTTCTCTGATATCCTTTGCTCACTTTAGAATCCATGCTAACTTCAGGAAGTTTACAAAAAAGCAAAAAGGAAAGCATACTAGATTATATACAGTATAATATTCACTAAATAAAATGCTTGAAAAAATACTAGGAGAAAGTGTGCCAAAAATGAACAGTCCAAAAGTTAACAGTGGTTGCCTCTGCCTTGCAGGGCATAGGGGATTAATTTTCTTTACTATATTTTCCAATTTGTATGTAATAAAACAAGTGAAGTGCAATGTAAGAAAAGAAAACTTCACCAAATTTCTATGACTCTTTGAAGTCTAATTATCTGAAAAGATTCCTCATTTCACTATAACTTCTATGAAAGGCCAGCGCGCAGGCAGTGGTAACTGCAGGTACAGAAGAATCCCTTTGAAATATCTGTGATTACACAGACTGGTGCTCATGGGCAGAGCTGGGCCAGATGTGTCCTTAGGCTCCACTTCCCGGAGAGACCAAAAGTAACCCCAGAGACAACATCACCTCTCCCATCAGCAAACCCGTCAAATAAAGGGATCTGGAAAAAAGCTATCGCTCAGAGAGGGGGGCGTGGAAGATAAAGATATCACTTCCCAAGCTAATGTACCTGCTGGAACAAGAAAAGTCCTGATTTATGTTTGTTTTATTTGGTTTTGGTGTTTGGTCTGTTTTTCATCTTTTCTCAGGCTTAAAATGTTAAAGGCAAAAGTGATCTATGGAGTTGAGTTTTGAGGTTTTGTAGACTGGATCTACAAAATGACAGCAAGTCATTTAAAAATGATGTCTCTGTCACAGCCTTCCAGCTCCCACTCCATTACACAGCATGTGGTTAAATAAATAAATATATATTTATATATATGTATCACAGATCAGATCAGATCATGTATCAGGCCTGCGTTATCAAATTATTCCCAACCTGGTCCAGCTACGTGACTTGGGCAAGCTGCTTTGCTTTTCTGGGCCATAGTTTCATACCTGTAAAAAGGGGAGCGTGGACTTTGCTGTTGCCTGGGGTAGATTTGGCTCTAAGACTGTGGCTTTTGACAGGAATGGTGTGATGGGCCACAGACTTGGCCCTGCAACACTGTGAAGAATCAGGAAAAAACTGCCCACCCATGTTTCAGCTGTTCCACTGGGGGATGGGCTAGGACTGTCAGGGCCATGCTAGACTTTGAGCCTCCTCCGGTCAGGTGGACATGAGCTTGAACTGATCTGTTCTCTTTCCTGCCTGGACGTTGCAGAAGGCAGGTGCTCATGCTCAGGGCTGTCTTATGGAGAGGAGACAGTTGCTCACTGGTTCTGCCTCATGGCTATCTAACGGCGGGGGGGACCTTCAGGTCATGAGTGCTCACAGCATGGTGTCAACACCTCTGATGCTGTAACTGTCTCCTTCCCAAGGAACTTGGAGATCATCGTCTCATTTCCGGGCGGAGAGAGCCTGCGTGGTTTCGTACTGGTGACAGCTCTGGTAGAGAAAGCAGCAGTGCCTGGAATAAAGGTATCTGCTCACTTCATGGCGCTTTATTCTCTCAAATGAGAACTCAGTCTGAACTCTGCTTCCTGCCCCCAGCCTCTGTCCCTGCGGTAGATTTCTCAGTAGACCTCGTCCTACTTAGCTCAAGTCTGAGAGAAGAGATCTAAGTTCTAGCCCGCAGTGCTAGCTCCTTTTTCTCAACTCCTGTAAAACCTGAATCGGCCATTTGTCCATCCTACACACACACAGTATTGTTCTAGGCAATGGGAAACCACAGTGAGCAGGCAGACATTGTCCCAGCCGCTGCAAGAGCCCACCTGGGGGAGCTTCCTACAAAATATCCAGTGGAGGAGAATGGATTATAATAGGGCAATAAGGGAAAAAGTGTGGAGTTTCAGGAAAAGACAGCTAAAACCTAATTCAGACTTGAAGGGTCAGGCAAAGCTTCCCCGGAGAAATGACATGAAAACTAGAGTGATGTATAGAAAGTGAGAGAGAGGGAGGGAGCAAAGCACATTATTATTATTCCTGGCAGAGAACTGCTATGAAAAGGCTCAAAGGAAAATGAAATGAAAGTATTTAGAGCTGGAAGGCATCGTTCAGATGATCTAGCCCCAGGGGTTGAATTTCTTCAAGGATCAGACAGGTACCAGAAAGGCAGATACAAGACAAAAGACTGTAATCAGCCGGAGGGTTAGTGCCTTGCCTCAGGGTATTTAAGGCAGATTTATGCCTTCCTTCCCCACCTTCACCAGTGGGCATATGTTGAGTGCCCGCCATGTCCTGACGTAATTGTTCCAGCACTTTCTTTCACTCCCGGAAGCGAAACTCCGTGGATACTTTCATCCTCACTCGTGCATCTAGTCGTTGGGAGGCACAGGATCAAACACTGGCCTTCCGCATGTAGTTTAGGTAGGGCAGAGACCGCCCTGAGACAAGGACGGCTTCACGGCAGAGGGGCTCTGACTTCATGGAACACAGGCTTGGGAGTGAGGATGCCCTGGCTGGAGATGTGGAAGTAGAAGTGAGCATAACGTGTGATAAATCAGGGAGAAGAAACGGGCAAAATGTTGAGTTCCGCCCTTGAGAGGTGTCAGAAGTAGCAGCCAGTGGAAAAGTGTAGAAAATCCTAACCAGGGGTCTGTCTGGGAGGTGGCTGGAGAGATCGGCCCTGGGGCGGACCCCTCAGCAGAGCTAGTTAGGCTGCCCTCAGGGAGTTCGGACCCAGGGTGGGCAATGGTGGGGGGGGAGTGCCCTCCCGGCTCGCCCCACCCCTGTGGGCTTTAATGCAGTGCTCATGAACTGAATGCGGAATCTCGTCCGCAGGCCCTTGTCCAGGCAACGAATGCCATCTTGCAGCCCAGCCAGAATGCCCTCCTGCTCCAGGCCCTGCAGCAACTGAGACTCTCCATACAGGCCATCACCCGAACCTTAAGACAAATGCACGGTATGATGCTCCTGCAGGACCGCGGAGGGAGGGCTGTGCCCGGGCCCGCACAGGCGATGACACGTTTGCCCACAAGATGGCGCCAGTGCACCGTGCTGGCTTTGAGGCACTTGCTGTGCACCTGCTCAGGGACCCATTGCTCCTTTGCAGAGCTGTTGTGCTGGTTTTGTCCTTTGTGTTCTGTGATTCTGTGGCCAGATATTTCTGTGGCATGTTGTGGTCCTACCTGAAGCTTGGAAGGCAGGCCTGTAGTACATGATAATATTGCTCGTGTGTGCTCCGCCCAGCAAGGTCAGGCTGCCGCAGGGCAGACTTGAGATGATGCAGTTTTTCTTTATACCCTAATGCCCCCTTTATCCTTCTCCCTCCTTCTGAGATGACTGACCGTGGCCTTGGGCCTTATCTACTGCACGGCCTGTGCTGCTTTTCTGTGGCCAGTGCAAGCATGAGGGGTCATGGATGAGAAAGTTGTCACAATCAAAATGGAGTCACTTGACAAAACGAAACAAAAAAAAAATGGAGTCACTTGTGTTTAAAAAAAAAAGAAAAGAAGAAAAAATCCTGGCAAATAAAGCCAGGGAAGGCAATGAAGAGAGGATTCTCATGCCCAGTAATAAAAACTATCAGAAAGGACTCTGCAAAAACCACAACCTCATAACAAAAGCCACCAAAACCTTACACACAAAACGCTTTTGCAAGGACGTCTGTCTGGCAACTACCTGTCCAACCTTGGATTGGCATCGCCTTGTAGCCAAGGATAATTATCTTAATAAATGATGTCATCTTCCTCATTTTTCCTTTGAAAACCTTTGTCTTCCTTTACCTCCCCAGATGCACACATAGTTCACCATGCAGGCGTAGTCCCATTGCAGTGCTCCGCTCTGGAATAAATATCATTTGCTTTCAGGGATCCCATCTCTGTCTGATATTTAGGTTGGCACAGGTGTGGTCAGTTGAGAGGCTTGTGCTTCCTGGATGGTTATATCTGATTCTGATCACTGTGTTCAGTCTCCAATGTCTGGGAGGCTCTTCAATTTCAACTTCAGAGGAATCTGAAAAATGTACCTGGTATGTGTTTAAAGAGGGTGTGGAGAGAGGGGTGTGATCTGTGAACAAGAGAAAAGCAAAACGTTGAGTACCAATTTCCCTGAATCCTGCTTCACTGAAAGAAACAGCGAGATTGTGGGGAAGGAAAGTGTTTACAGGAAACAGGATGGGAAGAGAAAGAGCCAGGTGGTGCTGAGAGCTTTATTACCTTGTATTAAAAAGAGTAAATTTATTTGTCATCACTATTAGAAATCCACCTGAAGCAACGAGATTGTATATTTTTTACATTCAGCTTCCTTGTTTTATATTTTATATTAGCATTTTCTCCATTGCCTTGAATTTTCATGCCAGAGCCCTCACGATCACGTCAGTAGTTCTCCTGCCAAATTCCTCCTGCAAGTTTGTGTCGTGGCGTTGCCAAGCTAACATGAGATGAGCTGTGTTTTTGCTGTGCCAGGAAACTCTGAGTTCACTACTTAGGGTATCAGGACCCCTTGGGATGCAGGGCAGGTGCCACGCGGATGAGCGGTTCTGAAGGTCAGGAGAGACGCCCACAGTGCGTGCTGCAGTCAGGTGGCTCGGAGCATCGGACTGGCACAGGCTTCGCTGGTGCTCATTTTCAGAGTCACTTTGTAAGCCCAGGCCGACGCCTCTGCTGTCCTGACCACCTTCTGCAGGAGGTCCCAGGGCCACCTCCCTTGTTTCCCCCACAGGCAAATTTCCCCACACAAATATGATTTGTTTTAAATGTTTCCCTGCCAGTCACAGTCACATATATGGCAAAAAGATGAATGTATTGGACTGTATTTTCCAAAGGTGGCTACGTCGGCACACCCCCGTGCCATCCCACACGCTCTTCCACAACGTGGCCTGGACCCTCCTTGCATCCAGGGATGGAGTCTGTCCCTGAGTGTGTCGTGCTTGTACCTCACAGAATGCAGCAGAAGGACAACACGTGACCTCTGAGGCACAGCTAGAAAAGGTGACACAGCTTCTGCCTTGGATGCTGTCAGGAGACCAGCTACCCTGAGGCCACTGTCCTTTGGGTGCGAAGGCAGATCACACAGAGCAACCAGGCATGGGTGCTCCGGGTGACACCTGGCCAGGAGGGACTGCACCTTCAGATGACTCCGGGCCCCCATCCCCAGTCACCTTCGGCTTCACATGCCCCCAGGGGAGGTCCCAGACACTGGTGTGAAGAGGATCTGTCTTCCCTTTGTCCCGTGCAGATTCCTGACCAGCAGGATGTAAAAGTGGTTTTATGCCACTAAGTTTCCAGTACTTTCTGTGCAGCAATAGTAACCACAAAAATGAAGTTATAAAAATAATTACTGATAATAGAAACTGCAAGGTTTAAGGAATCACACAGATTCTCCAGTGATTGTCTCTGGTTATAGTCATGAGCTTTCTTCTGTAATGAGGGGATGATGCCCAGAGCTTGGCCAGACTGCTTCCCTCTGCTCGCATTTGCTGAACAATTTTTAGATTTTCAGGTGTTCGCATCATGTGCAGACACATTTTGTGGCATGTTTGTGAGGATGGCTCCTGATCTCTAAGCATTTGTTTTCTCCTCAGAAGAGCAGAAGGATATTTTCCTCTCCAAAAAGCCAGGGAAATGTTTACCTTTATTTCCTTGTGAATCAACAGAATTTCCAGCTTCTGCCTGACTCACTGGCAGCTTGAAGCATTTTTCCTTAATAGCCGTGAGGAGTCAGAATGCTTCCTTCTGACAATTTAGCGTACCTGTTCAGATGAGGTTTCTTACGAGTAGACTGGAGCTAAGTTCGGTGCGAACTGCTGCCGCTGTTCCTTCTCCTAATTTTCTGGAAGGAATTTTCCATCTTAGCTTGTGAACTTATTTTGTCTAGACTCAATTAGAAAGTAATTAACTATGGAGTTCTTCTCTCTTTAATTCCATATGATAATAAAATCAGGTTAAAGTTTCTTTTTTTAATGTTTTTGACCTGGAAAAGATGTCCATAATACATTGCTAAATGAAAAAAGCAGGTTACAGAACAGTATGAGCCTGGGGCACTGCAAATGTGATATATGTAACCTAAACGTTTGTACTGCCACAAAAATTTTGAAATAAAAAACAGTATGCACAATATACACCCATTTTTACAAAAATACACATATTTGCTTAACTGTCCACGCATCTCTTCCTATTTGAATTTTCTATGATGAAGATTATTTTTTAATGGGGGTAGGCAGTGAGGGAGTTATTAAACTCAGATTAGCCCAAATGTGCCCCCAAAGGCTCCTTCTGGCAAAGTGAATGTTTCCGTTCGGCCTGTATCTGGGGAATGGCTATTGCTTCGTAAATTTGAGTGTCCTTCAAAGATGACGTTCACTCAGACTTCCTTTCAGCCAAACTGTACAATAGCAATTTTTGATATTACAGCTTAAAACAAACAAAAATCTTAAATTAATTAATACCAAAAAGAAGAGATGAGAAAATACAAATCTCTTTATTTATCTTACTTTTACGTACTTTTAGAGACAGAGTCTTACTGTGCTGTCCAGGCTGGCCTTAAACTTCTGTCTCAAGTGATCCTCCCGCCTCAGTTTCCCAAGTAGCTGGGACAACAGGTGCACACCACCATGCTCAGCCCAAATAACTTTTCTATTTTTAGATTTTTTTTTGTAGAGATGGGGTCTCGCTTGTTGCCTTGCTGCTTGTTCTCATCTAAGACATGAGAAAACACAAGCCCTCATTTTAATAAAGAAACAACCCCAGGACGTACTACTAAATTACACAAAGTCACATTTCCTAAGTTTAGCTTATTGCCACAGTATGGTAGGAGTTGGCGGCTTCTGTTTCACCCCGTCCACAACACTCACTGTGTTCTCCATTTCATTCACTCACCCATACACAATGATGTCTGATGTTTCCTGCTTCCCACGGTATTAATATAATAGGAAACTTGATATTTCATTACAAAGGTAAAATGAGGACATTTACCACCAGACTGTAACATTCCTCTTCTGAAAGAAGATATTGTCATACTTGAAGATGTGCTTTGAAAAAATCATGGACCAGGTGAAAGGGGCACCCTTGCAGGCACACTAGGACCACATCTAACTTGGATGAATTCCCACAGTCATAGTCACGTAACTCAAAAACAATCTAGTCTTAAAACTCCAGTAACTAAAACAACAGTAACAGGCACAATGAATAGTATAAACACCGTTAATGGGCACTGAGTTTAACAGAGCAGACAATATTTTATTCTGCATTCATACTTATTCAGTTATGTTTTTATTTAAAAAATGGTGCTGCTCAAACTATTAATGTTTTACCAGAATTTAATGTTGATAAATATAGCAAATGCTAAAAAATCTAGCTGGGTTATCATGCATGCAAAAAACCAAGACAAACTCAAATTTATAATAAAGGTGACTTGCATTCCAAATGAACTCTACCTTTGTATTCTATTAAAAGAGAAAGCATCATGCATTAACCCAGCTGCTTTCTTGAATTATAAAAGTAACATGATCCAATATGAAAATAAGAAACTACAAATCCCTGGCAGATATAAATTGCAATACACACTGTGTACAGAGCAACACATTCTAGTATAAAACAAAAATATTTTAATACCTTTAAAATCCAAATTTTTAAAAAAATCTATCATGAAAAAGATTCTCCAGTCAGAATTAACACCTCGGTCATTGCAGCTGTGTAGGTGTGTACGTGTATCTCTGTTGCAGAATCATGCAGACGCTTGCTTTCTACACACCCGTCCCATCATTCCTTCAGATCAGGAAAACTGAATTTGCTGAACACCAGAAGTCTGTCGACACAAAAGTCACGTAAACCACAGCATTGTGTTGTTGGCCATCTGTGGTTTTCGAGCCAGCTGCTAACTGGCTAGTAAATGCCTCCTCTGCGAACTGGCCACTGGGCCCATCTGTAGCTGTGACTGCTCCATCAATTCCCTTCTCTGCTTTCCAGCCTCTCTGAATTTCTGCAGGTGGCATTTCAGAGGATCCCCGTAACTGTCGAAGCCTAAGGTAGGCATGGCAAAGAGAACACACCCTCTGCTGATTGTTTCCTAGCTTTCTTATTGTCCACTTGTTTCAGACGTTACAAAGCAGATGAACTCACACATTCTTGAACACCATCTCTGGCATCTTTTGCAGTGTTTTCCATTTGAGGTACGGCATTTTTCATTATCCCAGCCACCTTTGTAATTAGAAGATACATATTTTGTTCTCTGAACCCTTCCTTTGAATCATTTTTGTCTTCATGATCCTTCACACGGTTCTCAGTGTCGTCTTGAGGGTCTATAACACCGTGACTTCCTCCAAGATAGTCTGCAGAAACTCCTGGCTGAGGAGCATCTGTTGTAGAGCTGTCGCCGCCCGGCCCAATGCAGCCCTGGCTGGCTCCTGTCTCCAATCCGCCGTTGGGCTGGGCAGCAAGTGGCAGCAGAGGACCCGTCTCAGTGCAGAGACCTGCTTCCAGGATGCACCTGCCTTCCCTCCCATGTTGACTGTCTCAAGTTTATCTTCATTGCTTTAGGGACTCTTTCAGGGCATCCTCTAGTATTTTCTCTAGGGAATGACTAGGGTGGTAAACTCTCCCATCTAGAAATTTCCTTATTTCACTTCAATTCCTGAAGGGGATCTTTGCTATGACTTACATTCTTTTAGATATTGAATATATCATACAATATCTTCTGGTTTCTGTCATCACTGCTGAGACATTAGCTATCGTTTTATCTTTTTCCCTGATAGCTAGTAAGGGTTCTCTGTGTCTGTCTACCTTTCATGTCACTCGGTTTGCTAATCTCAGGTTTCCTTGAGCTTCTTGAATTGATGTCTCTCATCACCGCTAGGAAGTTCTCGGCCGTTAAGTCTTCACAACCTGAGCTCATTCTCTTCTTCTCTCCTGCAGGGACTTTCAGTGAGAACAACCTTCCTGCTCTACCCTCATTCTCTCAGCCGTGTGTGTCTTCTATCCCCCTGTCTCCCTGTGCTGCGTTCTCGATGAATTCCTCTCATCCGATTCATTGATTTTCTCTTCAGCACCTTCCAATCTGCTGCTGAGCGCATCACTGAGCGGGCTGTGTTATTTCTCCTTGCCAAAAGCTATGTTTTGCAATTCATCACCACAGACTTTCTTCCCTGAATATCGTTTGCATCTGTTCCCACTGCCTTGTCCTCAGGACCTGACTGTCGCTGGCCCAGACTCTGCAGTTGCCTCTCACGTCCTGGTCCTCAGCTCTTTCTATCTGGTCTCATTGGTTCCCTACACAACAACCCGAGTGAACTCTTAACAGTGCAAATGAAGTAACTGTGTCACTTCTAAAACTCTTCAGCGTCTGTCCTGGCGCTGTCCACGTGTGGCTGCCGAACACTGGAAATGTGGCCAGTGTGCCTGGGGAACTATCTTTTTAAAATTGTATTTATTTTTATTTAATTTAAATTGAAATTTAAAAACTAAATCAGTGTAAAATAGTTTTCTTGTTAAATACACCTTTATTATTAGAATATATTTCACTTAAATGTTGAAAATTTAGCATCCAAATTAAAATGCACTGTGTCAAATAGAAGTGTGTAAGTATACACACAGGATTTCAAAGGCAGCACAAAAAATCTCATGAATAATTTTTGTATAATTGCATAGGGAAATGTTAATATTTTGGATATTTGGGGTTAAATACAGTATTGATATTAATTTTAATTGCTCTTTTTTCCTTTTTGAAATGTTACTCTAGAAAATTTAAAATTACTGTCTTTGTTTTGTGTTACAATTACAGCATATCTGAGACGGAGTAATTTATAAAGGAAAAAGGTTTATTTGGCTTGTGATTCTGATGGCTGGAAAGTTCAAGATCAAGCACCTGCCTCCAGCAAGGGTCTCAGGCTGCTCCCACTTCTGGTAGACGGGGCCGGCATGTGCGGAGGCCATAGCAGGAGAGGAAGCAGGAGAGAGGGGCAGGGGCCAGGCTCTCCTTAAGACCCGGCTCTCTTGGAAGTAACAGAGACGCACTCGCCACTGGGGAGACCATTGATCTATTCCTGAGGGATCCCAATACCTGCCACTAGGCCTCACCTCCAAACACTGGGGATCCAATTTCAACAGGAGGTTTAGAGGAGACATGCTTCCAAACCACAGCAATTATAAATGCAAATCACATTATATTTCTGTTGAGCAGCACTAGTTTATTCCTTACTCTGAAGACAAAGGGAAAACCTGCTCTGCCAGAGCTGGCATTATCTGATCCTGGGCTATTTCCATTTTAATTTAGTTCTATTTGACACCATGTTTCCTTCCCTCTTGCTGGTACTAGCTTTCAGTTCCTAAAAGGAATCTTATTTCTCTTACTACAAGGCCTGCTGTTTCCTCTGTTTCAAACACTCCCTCCTCCTCAGCCTGTGCCCAGCTGACTCCTACTCATGCTTCAGATCTCAGCCCCAGCGCTGCTTCCTCAGGAAAGGCCCTGCTCTCATCCAGGGACACACAGCTGCCCAAACCCCGCCAGCTCCGCCACCAAAGCTGGGAGAGGGGAGGGACTGAAGCAGCGCAGGAAACAGAGG
>CAUYMX010035518.1:0-25892 GCA_963573855.1 Lepilemur septentrionalis
TCTCTACTGAAAAAATAGAAAGAAATTAATCGGCCAACTAAAATATATAGAAAAAATTAGCCAGGCATGGTGGCACATGCCTGTAGTCCCAGCTACTTGGGAGGCTGAGGCAGGAGGATTGCTTGAGCCCAGGAGTTTGAGGTTGCTGTGAGCTAGGCTGGCCACGGCACTCTAGCCCGGGCAACAGAATGAGACTCTGTCTAAAAAAAAAAAAAAAAAAAAAAGTGAGTTCTAATTTTATTAGTTCATGAGAGAAAGAGCTGGTTGTTTAAAAGAGGCTGGAACCACCTCCTTCCTCTCTGCTGCCTCTGTCGCCATGTGACATGCCTGCTCCCCCTTCTCCTTCCACCTTGATTGAAAGCTCCCTGAATCCCTCACCAAAAGCAGATAATGGTGTGATGCTCCTTGTACAGCCTGCAGAACCACGAGCCAAGTAAAATTTTTTTCCTTATAAATTACCCAGTCACAGGTATTCCTTTATGGCAACACAAACCTAACACAAAGTGTAAAACAGGATTCTAGAAAGCAAACAGATGCAATAATCAAATTAATTTTAAACATTAACATTTCTGAGATGGAGAAAGTTTGAACATTTAGTTCAAGGGTCTAAGAATACTAGATAGTAATAAAAAATCAAACTTCAATTAAATAAACAATGATGAAATGATTTATTTCATATTACTTTTTTAAATATTTTTTTATTTTTAATTATTATGGACACATAATATTTGTACATATGATGTTTGATATAGCAATACAATGTGTAATGATCAAATCAGGGTAATTGGGGTATCCATCACCTCAAGCATGTATCATTTTTTTGTGTCAGGAATAATCTAATTCCACTCTTTTAGTTATTTTAAAATACACAATAAATTATTATTAACTATAGTCACATTATTGTGCTACCAACTAGTGGATCTTATTTATTTTATATAATTATATTTTTGTATCCATTAACCATGCCCTCCCTATCCACTCCTTCCCACTACACTTCCTGGCCTCTGGTAACCGTGACTCTACTTACTTTGTATTACTTTGAGTATAAAGAGAATATTCTAAAAGCACCTATGCAGAAAAGAATAAAGTGAGAACTATCAAGATACCATCAGACTTTTCTTCCTTGGCACTGCCTGAAATGGGGCACTGGAGAAGCATTTTCAGAGTTTCAGGGAAAAGTTTGTGACCCAAGAATTCTAACCTCAGCCAAGTCAACTTTCATTAGCGAGGGCAAAACAACCTTCTCAGACATGAAATGACTCAGGAAGGAAGTATGCTACCCATTTATCTGTCTTGAAAAAATTACTCAAGGAAGTGCTTCATTCAACCAAGAAATGAATCAATACCAAGAAATTAACTCAATTTGAGGGGATGTGTAGTTCAAAAGAAACGGCAGTGAGTGATTAGCTCAACACAGAGCTGGCATCTGAGTAACTGTTATAAACATAGTTATGAAACTTGACAAATGTCAAAAAGTAATTCTTGGATGGGAAAGAACATGTTGTTTAAAAACAAATTAATGGCAATATTCAGTCCATTTCAATAAAATCAGGAAAACAGTAGGAGTGAGGAAGAGGGAAGAAATGAAGTTATTCCTAAGCTTCTCTTCTTCTTCAGATACAGTAAATCGATTCTGTTTTATCAATAATGTTTATTGATTTATTTACTCATTTAAGAAATAAATGTATAGCATCCTCCCTGTGCAAAGCTTAAAGTTGGCATGGCAGAGATAAATGAGCAGGGCTGGGTTTCTACATCACAGTGTGTAAAATTCAATGAACAACATAGATTATTTTTAATTTGAAAATCAAAGAGAGTAAAGACAACATACATAACTTAAAATCACAAAGGGAGAAAAGAGTTACAAAAATGTAAGCAATATTTCAACAAATAGAAGTTATAAGATGAGAAACAATAAGGAAGCAATAAATGCAGAAATCACAAAATGAAATTCATGAGAAAGCTCAGTAAGCTTATATAGATTTAACATCGATTAAAAGAAAGTGATTTATAGATTACATTCAATGTTTTTGTAGATCTAAACAAGAGAAAATGATAAAATGTGGTGACACAAAGTTTTTAAAATAGACAAACAGACAAACTATGACAGGAAAATGTAGACAAATAAATAACAAAGGCAGTGAGTGAACATAAGAAAACACAGCATGCTATGCACAAATATTAATGTTTTAAAAAGAGGGACATTTTACATTGATAAAGGTGTAGTTCACAATGAAGAAGTAATAGTCAAACTGTTAGGCATCAGATAACATTCAAAACATGTAAAACACAAATGGTTAGACTTAAGTAATATTAAAATACTGACACAAATATAATTGCAATGACTTGACATAGATCTAACTGCATCAGTGCTAGATAAGGAAGACAAAAATTATATAGAAAAGTCATATAAATTGAATGATATGAAAAATGAACTGATTAAATAGCTACATATATGAACATACCCATGTTCATGGAACATATATAATAACCAATTCTACTGTAGTAAAAAAAATCATTCCCATATTCTGAGGTGCAGATCTTACACAGGCCGATACTCTGATCATACTGAAATAAAACTACAACTGAATAACAAAAGAATGATATTTAAGACTCAAACTACTTGGAAAGTAAAAAAAAAAAAAAATACTGAGTAATTGGGCAAACAAAAAATCAAAGCAAAAACTCTTTAGAGTATTCAGAAAATAGTGATAATGATAACTGTTAAGGAGTACATTTAAAATTATTAAAAATGTATATTCAGTGGAAAATAATATTTTAATGATAACTAATATTAAAATAATCTAACCATTTAATTCAAGAAGCTATAAGAATAAAAGTTTGATATAGTGTAATATAATATTTTTATAATCTTCAAAAATAAACGGTATATGTACTTTAAAATATGATAACTTTAGCGGTGTAGATTGCCCAAGAAATTGCCCATTTCAAAGGTGGTCTTTCTAATGCTAAAGAAAAAAACTGTAGTTCTTTCTCAGTTCATTTGCAAGAAAATAGTTTTTTTCCCCTCAAATTTGTAGGTTTGGGGTTTTAAAATCAAATTTCTCTTTAAAGTTTGAATTCAATTTACAGCTTGTTTTAGTTTACTTCTATTTTCAGGTTTATCATCTATTTTGTACTATGTTTAATTTTTAAACCTGTCCCATATAGAGTTAGTGGTATAGCAATGCTGTGTTTGTAAATATTTAACAACCAGCTCACTGTGTGTTGGTAAAGGCTCGGGGGGTGGGGGGGGGGCGACAATTTATACCATTTGCTATTTTCTGTTGTGTAAAGTGGTCTCATCATGTCCAATTCCAAGCTACCAATTTGGGGCCACTGAAGGCAGAATTGGGAAAAGATGTGCAGAATAAGCTTTTGCTATCTAGTGCAAGCGGGCTCCAAGCACACCACTGCACATAAGAATTATGGAAGGAAAGAAGGAAGGAAGGAAGGAAGGAAGGAAGGAAGGAAGGAAGGAAGGAAGGAAGGAAGGAAGGAAGGAAGGAAGGAAGGGGCAGATAAAATTGTTACTTGACAGGTATACCAAATCAATTAGCCAATATATTTTATTGATTAGTTCTTTTGAATTCTTTAGCCCCATTACTAGAAATGTATAGGAAGAAAAGGAAGACAAGATGACAAGGGTGGAAATGTTTGTCTTGTAGTGCCATTGATGAGCTAGTATGATATTTTGTTGAAAAACTTTAAACAACTGATGACCACCATAAAAACATTAATGTCAAAAATTAATAGAAAAATTTAGTTAAGACCGGATATGGATTTGCAATGGAATTGAAAATTTCTCTTAAGTTTACTGGTCAGTACCTGCTCCTTTGTTCAACAACCACAGTTCACTGCACTCTCACATTTATTACTAACACTTCTGTGCTTGTGTAACCTTAACTTAGATTAGATGGTTATAGCTGATAGGCTGCCCGAAGTTCTAAAACATTATGGTTCTTTATTGAAGTAAAACTATATCTTTCATCAGCTCACTCTCTTCTTTCACTTATTAAAGATAAGGAAGGTAATGATTCTGATTCTTGATACACTTTTTTTTAAGGACTAGCCTATGAAACTTGAACTTTTAGTTAAGTGGTATATATTTTACATTTTGTCCTCATTGTATTGACCAGAGAAATGAAGGTTGGGGAGAAAAATCTTGCCAGGTGAATAACTGAGTTCCTTGACTTACAATTATGAGATACTTAGCTCAGCACACATACTTCATAAATGTGTTTGAACTTATTGCTAAAATAAATTAATTAGTCTATGTTCTAGATTTATGAAAATTGAGTTCATATGTACATAAATATATGCAAATCTTACCACAACTCAAGGATTGTAGGTCACAATATGTATTTCATTTGTCAAGTTTGAAATTTTAAAACAGTAAAATATAATGAAACTCACATATTAATACAACTAAAATCTTTTAAATTCAACAATGTAACAAAAGTGCTCTTTGACCATAATACTATTCTTCACAAGAAGCAGAATTAACATTCAGTGTAATTCCTATCACCTATATTTGCTCTTCTTAGATTTCTTCCCTCAGATTTCCTCCTACCACTCTTAAGATATTATTGCCAAAAGTGAAACGAAGACAGTCTATGATCAACAAGCAAGTCTCAAATGTAGTAGATCTCACTACATCTTAAATATTTTTAATTACACTTCCAGCTACTAAACAGTTGATGATTTGCCTGCTTTACAGGCCATATGCAAATCTTCATGCAGATGATTTCCAGATGATTTATAGCAGCTGCACTGTATTTGCAAACTCTTTTTGCAAAGAAATGGAGGAGATGGTAGAACAGTTGCTTTGTTATCGAAATACACACATGATGTATAGTATGAATAGTGCTATGATAAACATGGCAATGCAGATATCTCTTTGAGATCCTGATTTCATTTCTTTTGGATATGTACCCAGAAGCGAGATTTCTGGGTCATATTGTAATTCTATTTATTTTTATTTCAGAATATTACGGGGATACAAATGTTTGGTTCCATGGATTGCTTTTGTACTGCTTCAGTCAAAGTTGTAAGTGTGTCCATCACCCAGATAATGTGCATTGTACCCGCTAGGTATGATTTCATGCATGCCCTCCTCCTCCCTTCCACCTGCTTGATTATTGTTGAGATTTACTTCTATCTGCGCACATAAGTGCTGTTCAGTGAGTTCCAATTTAATAGTGAATACATGTAGTGTTGTTTTTCCATTCTTGTGGTACTTCACTTAGAAGAATGGTTTCAGTTCCATTCAGTTTGTTGCAAAAGGAATTAATTTATTTTTTATGGTTGAGTAAAACTCCATGCTATACATATACCACATTTTATTAATCGATCTTAAACTGATGGGCACTTGGGTTGATTCCACATCTTTGCGATTGTGATTTGTGCTGCTAAAAACATTCGAGTGCAAGTGTCTTTTTGATAAAATGAATTTTTTTCCTTTGGGTAAATACCCAGTAGTGGAATTGCTGGATCAAATGGTAGATCTTAACTTTAGTTCTTTGAGGAATCTCCATACTATTTTACGTAGAGATTGTACTAGTTTGCAGCCCCACCAACAATTTATAAGTGTTCCTTTCTCTACACATCCATGCCAGCACTTATTGTTTTGGGACTTTTTGATAACAGTCATTCTCACTGGAGTTAGGTGATATCTCATTGTGGTTTGGATTTGCATTTCTCTGATGACTAGAGACATTGAGCATTTTTTCATATGTTTGTTGGTCATTAGTCTATCGTCTTTTGAAAAGCTTCTGTTCATGTCTTTTGCCCACTTTTTAATGCGGTTCTTTGATTTTTTTTCTTGCTGATTTGCTTGAGTTTCTTATAGATTCTGGTTTTAGCCCTTTATCAGATGCCTACCATGAGAATATTTTCTCCCATTCTGCGGGTTGTTTATTCACTCTGTTGATTGTTTCCTTGGTTGTGCAGAAGCTTTTTAATTTAATCAAGTCCTATTTATTAATTTTTGTTGTTGCTGGTTCTTTAATTGAAGTAAAACTATGTCTTTAAGGTCTTTGTCATAAATTCTTTGCCTAGGCCAATATCTAGAAGGATTTTTCTAAAATTTTCTTCTAGAATTCGTATGGTTTCATGTCTTAGATTTAAGTCTGTTATTCATCTTGAATTAATTTTTGTGAGTGGTCAGAGATTTGGATCTTGTTTCAATCTTCTACATGTGGCTATCCATTTTTCCCAGCACCATTTATTAAATAGGGATTCTTTTGTTTTTTTCTTGAGACAGAGTCTGACTCTATTCCCCAGGCTAGAGTGCCATGGCATCAGCCTAACTCACATCAACCTCAAACTCCTGGGCTCAAGCTATCCTCCTGCCTCAGCCTCCTAAGTAGCTGGAACTACAGGTGTGTGCCATGACAGCCTGCTAATTTTTTGTATTTTTAGTAGAGACAAGATCTCACTCTTGCTCAGGCTGGTCTCAAACTCCTGAGCTCAAGTGATCCTCACACCTCAGCCTTACAGAGTGCTAGGATTACAGGCATGAGCCACCATGCCCAACCTGAATAGTGATTATTTTTGCCAGTGTATATTGCTGTCTATTTTGTTAAAAATCAGATGGCTATATGTGGATGGCTTTATATCTGGGTTCTCTGTCCTGTTCCATTGGCCTATGTCTCTATTTTTGTGCCAATACTATGCTAATTTGGTTACTCTAGCCTTGTAGTATAGCTTAATGTCTGCTAAAGTGATGCCTCCAGATTTGTTCCTTTTGCTTAAGTTTGCTTTGGCTATTTGGGCTCTTTTCTGGTACCAAGTGAAGTGTAGAATTATTTTTTATAGATCTGGGAAGAATGACATTGGTATTTTAATGGGGATTACATTGAATCTGTAAATCACTTTGGGTAGTGTGGACATTTTAACAATGTTGAATCTGCCAATGAGCATGTTATGTTTCTCCATTTGTTTACATCATCTCCAGTTTCCTTCCTCAGTGATTCATAGTTCTCTTTCTAGAGATCTTTCACCTCCTTGGTTAAATATATTCCTAAGCATTTTATTTTCTTTATAGCTATTGCGAAAGGTATTGAGTCTTTGATTTGATTCTCAGCTTGACTATTGTTAATATATAAGAATGCTACTGATCTGTGTACATCGATTTCGTAACTTCAGACTTTGTTGACTTTATTTATCATTTCTAGGAATCTCTTGGTAAAATCTTTGGGGTTTTCTAGATATAAGATCATATCATCAACAAAGAGTGATAGTTTGACTTCCTCTTTTCCTGTTAGAATACTCGTAATTTCCTTCTTTCACTTGATTGCTCTGGCTAGGACTTCCAGCACTATGTAATTCCATTTTTAACCCTTTGTGGAAGTCCCATCCTTTCCATAGCTGCTGCATAATTTTACATTCCTGCCATATTCAACAAGATGGGTGAACCTGGAGGACATTACACTAAGGGAAATAAGCCCAGAAGGACAAATACTACATTATTCCACTTACATAAGGCATTTAAAATAATCAAACTCATAGAAACATAAATTAAAATGGTACTTGCCTGGGGCTGAGGCAAGTTCTTCTTCAAAGGATATATAGTTTCAGTTATGCAAAGTGAATAAGTTCTAAAATCTTCTGTACAACCTTGTGCCTATAGCTTAACGATACTGTATTGTGCACTTAAAATTTGTCAAGAGGCTATATCATATGCTAAGTATTTTTACCACAATAAAAAATTCTAATTAGAAAATGCTATATACAATACTGGAAAATTTTAAGAATAAATAATTAGAATATTGTCTGAGTATTTAAAGAGTTTCCAAGACTATAGGATACATAGATCATTATTTTATAATCATTTTATGCATGCTCCACTTAAACATGCCCAAAAAGCTTACTGCTTAATGAACATGTTAATAATTAGAATATTGTGTTCAAGTTTTGCAAAAGAGGAATATGACATTTGACAGAAAAATCTTACAAATTTCCATGTATATTTAATGAAAATTGATACTACCAATGAAATAAAGTGACAGAACATGAAGAACAAACATAAAATCAAATATAAATTTTATGGAGGGGAATGAGAATTCAGAATGTTCCAAGTAGGAAGGCATGGAAAATTTCTGAAAGAACAGCTTTCTGAAAGAATGATAGAATAATTTGATGATTTATAGAAACTATATTGCAAATAATTAAAGACAAAGAGTTTAAAATAGTAAAAACATAAGAAGAGCCTGAGTATCAGTGTAAGAATGGATTAATAAAGTATGGCGTGATCTTTGCCTCTTCACCAACTCCACATCCATCCCAAGCATCAGCATATCTTGGTGATTCTCTCTAATGTCAAATGTGACCACTTTCACCATTGTGACTTCGATCTGTGTCTTCTTCATCTCCTGCCTGGATTATAGCAATAGCAACTTAAGTAGCTTCTCTGCCTCCAAGCTTGCAAGTTACCATTTCTTATTCATATGGAACTTAGAAGAATCCTTATACAACTGAAATCCTATGAAGTTATCCCTTGGGTTAACTTCTAATTAATTTATAAATGTGAAAGACATCACATTTAGAATTAAATGCTTACTGTAGTCTCAATGTCCTACCTGATTTATTCTCCCAGGTGACATAGGATATTTCATGTCTCTGACTACATCTTCAATCTCTCTTTTTGTCTCAGCAATTCTGTCACATGGGTCTTTTTGCTATTCCTTATATGTGTCAAGAATGCTTTCTCCTCTTCATCTTTGCAATCTTTCTTCTCTCTGCTTGAAACATTCTCCCAACTATCTGTGGAGCTCATTCTCTTGCTTTAATCCAACACTACTTAGATGTCACCTTATCAGAAAACTCATTCCTGACTCCACCATCTAAAACAGCCCACTCAATCACTCTTTATTCTCTTATGCAGCTTTGATTTCTTTAAAGGACATATTAGCTGACCTGTTACATGTTGGTTGGTTCATTATCTGCTTACTCTCTTCTGACCAATAAGAATGTAAGCTACAGGCTATGTGGACTTGATCTCTTTGATTTGCTCCAATGTCCCCAGAACATTGTTCTTTGATTAAAGTAGATGCTCAATACCCGTGGGCTGAATGAATGAAGTAATAAGAGAGGTATATATTCACATAATAAAAACTATACAGCAGTTAACATTAGTGAACTAGATAAATATTAATATTATCAGCAGGAGGGGATGGGTATATACACACATAATAGATGTGGTGCACACCATCTGGGGAATGGACACTCTCGAAGCTCTGACTCGCATGGGGCAAGGACAATATACATAACCTAAAGATCTGCGCCCCCATGATATGCTGAAATAAAAAATGTTTTTTTTAATTATTACCATGGAAAGAAATCTCAAACCAAAATGCTGAGTTGAAGAATTTTATGTTGAAATTGAAGACATTTAAATAAAAGTGGCCTAATTTGGAGAATCTTCACTGCTTTCTCTACCAAAATATGCTGTGTGTATGTGCATATATAGATATATGTATACACACATATATATACACACACATGTCTATACACACACACACAAACCCCCCCCACACAAAGTATGATTATTGATATGTTCAAGATGAGAAAGCTGAGTCCCAGTGAGTACAGTCACTTGCCGTAAGTCACAGAGGCATGAGTAGTGAAATGGGATAAGGATTGACAATGACCAACTTACTTGACTCCTTTATCCTTCCCACAACCTCAACAGCACTAAGAATAATTTTATTCAAGATGCAACTCAGGTATGAGCTTCCTGAAATCTCCTCAGTGAACGCTAGGCCACGGCTATTCCCTTTGCCAGTATGAATATTACACCAAAAATGTGAGTGCAAAAAGTGAAACATTTCTTTCTTTTCTTTGTATCTTAGAGTATATACCACGCTGTTTAGAGGGTGAACTATTTGATCAAGTTTTCTCAGTGCCCACTCTCCCCTCACACCAGCGATCTGTGAAGGGCTCAGGGATTGTACGTAGAGCAGAGCAGTCACACAGGCTCTCTAGGTCATCCTGTGGTCACCCCAATCATTACTAAATGGCTTACTGTCCAGGTGTTCATCTCTCTTCCAGCCCCCAATTAAGGTCCATGCTTGAGCTACATGCAAGCTCTGTCTCTAGGGATCCTTGGAATGTTTCAAATCAACCACCTGGATGATTATCCTTCTGTCACTTTCCATGGATTTCCATCACTCATAAAAATCCCAAACTTTTTCTGAGTTGTCTTGGGAAATATCTTCTTCTTGCCTTGCCTGGTGGTCTCACCTGTCCCTCATCTCATGCTATCAATGGCCTTGGGCTAATGGGAAAAGAAGGTTGGTTGAGATGGGGGGGCTGGTGGGAGGATGGACAGAGGGCAGATCCTGAGTACAGGGGTGTGTAAAACTTACACTTAAATAAAAGCCAAGCTACAATTGTGATGTAAGCTAGGAAGAAGCAGTTCCCGGTGGCAAGAGGGGCTTTGCAAAGATTTCTTGAGAAATTGCCAATCAGCAGGGACCTGAAGGAAAGGAAGTGTTAAGAAAGTCCAGGAAGATGGAGAGGAGAGCATTCCAGGGGAGGGAAAAATCCTGTGCAGTGGAAAGAAAGTGGAAAGAAAACGGTACATGTGAGCACCTGCCATAGAGTAAGCGCTCTGAGAATGGACATTATTATAATATTGTAATAATAATTGTTGTTATCACTGTGCAGGGCGTGTTCCCAAACAGGGCATTTTTCTCAGTTCAGAACAGAGATAATTGGAAAGTTAAGCACAAAAAGAACTGAAAACATACGAAAGAACACCCAATACAGGTAGTAGAAATAGAGGACCAAAGCCCTGGATGTGAACCCTCCAGGTGTCACCTGGCAGTAAGACAGGCAGCAGGCAGCATTCCTGAGCAGCCAGATCAGAGGGGGGGAAACGTGCTTTCCAGGGAAGGCTGAATTTGCAAAGGGACACCAGGGAAAGAGAGGGGCCCACGTGGAAAGCTGCATCCTCACACGTTTAAGACACAACTACCCACCCACACACGCACACACCAACTTCCCTGAGTTATCTGAAAGGAAACTGTTCTATTTCCTTAATTCCTGAAGTGGGAGTTAAATCAAACAAATTCTGTTTTCTTATTTTTATTTTTAAACTAGAGTAGAAGTTTTGACTGACCAGTTTCCACTCAGTGATGCGCTAAGCAGGGATATTTTGATTTTCTATAATAAATGCTGTCAACATTTTTCATTTATTTTTTTCTCTCTTATCTCCCAAGCACACCCACCCCCCTATGGAAAAAATAGAAAGAAAACTTAAAATCACCAATTAATGGAGCATCAGTCCATTCCAATAGAAAACAGTTAAGTGCTGCAATGTGTAGCATAATCTGGTTACTACAACTTTAGCCTCTCCAAGTAGACATTTGATTGCATTCGAGTATTCCTTCTTCCACTTGAAACGTACAGAAGAGCAGGACATGATTTCTCCCTATTTCCTTCCCTCATTTCCCTCCACTTCTTTTCCCTGCACACCCTGATAACAGTACCGTATGCAAAGGAAAGAGAGACCCATTTTTAAGGGTTCGTGGAGTCTGTTTCATTGGCAATTCGACTCCTACTTTTTGACCAGTTCCCTTGAACTCTGTGCTTAATATAACCACAGAATATATGTTCAGAAACTTCTCCAGCAATCTAAACAGGTAAGTACTTACTTACTTAGGAATACTAGTTTGAAGATTTTCAAGATTCACATTGGATTAGTTCAATTTGGCTATGACAACACATGTTGCCTTCCAGTGACCTCCAGACATCTCAAATGCTGTCCCCGAATAAAACCAGACCCCCAGCCCCAGGAAAAGTTCAACATTTAAATAGGACACAGCATGATGTGTGTTTTCTCAAGACTTTTGTCTTCTTAATCAAATATTTTTCAGTCCCTTTCTCAGAAATTGGAAAGCACAATTGAAATAGCACAAGGTACATAGTATTCTAAGCTTGTCCATGAAATGGATACTAAAGGCCATAATATTAGGATATTCTTTGAGAATACAAACAATGCGCCAAAAGGCCATAGAATGCTTTAATTTTATTAAACAAAAATGATTGTGTCACATTTCCTAAAAGCGATATTATCGTCATTTACCCCTCTCCAATAATAGTAGATGGGTGTATTATTTTAACATATTTTAAGTAAAAGGGTGGGCAGCCCTGATTTAAAATGGGATGTATTGACCACCAGTCTGAATCACTCCTATTCTTTGTCTTGCCACCTATGTCTGTCCCAATAATGCTGCCAAAGGAAACAGTACTGGTGACTCCCAGTGTCCTGGAATGTCCCAAAAACATTTTTACAGAACCATACTTCCAAGAATCTAATTTTTTGGAAAGTGATTGGCATGCTAATAACTGAATTACAGCAGAGTCTATTGGTAATTACACCTGAAATCAAAATGGAAGCCTTTATTTATGGGATTTCAGTGAAACCTGGAAGTTGGGTCAAAGGCAGAGAAACATGTGATTACATTACCCAAAAGACTTTTCTTCCTATAAATACTTTCAGATTCTACTAAATGACAAATGCTAATTACAAATTCACTCACTTACATTTTAAACTCAAGCAAGATTGTATTTTTAAACATTAATAATTAATTTATAGACTTACAATTTATAACTTACTTCCTAAGTTGTATTTAAATAACAAAACCATTTGCAATGATTTTTTTAAAGCTTTTATTTTCCCTCGTAAAATACCAATAGAATCTCTTCGCGAAATAGAGTACTATTTGACAAGATTCAGAGTTCCACTAATAAAGGCAGATAGATAGGGGAGCATAATTTTGGGAGTAGACTGGAAAAAGGGAACAGCTACTATATACACTATCAGCAGTGACTACCATGGGGGGTTATGCAGATATTCCCAAATCAAAAATTAGAACAATTTTGGCCCAGCCGAAGTCCTGTATTTTGTTTCATTGAGATTAGGACATGTTCCCTGTTTGCTTCCCCCAAGGTGAATCAAAATTGAGCCCTGTCCCTTGGTGGGTGGGATCCACTTTTACACAAATGCCATATATTGCACCAACCACCCTTTTTATGCATGGTATTTAATGTATAACTTTTAGGTCAACCTCATGATCAAAGACCTTTGTTTACTTTGTGTTACATGATTAGTTATGACAACAGGATGGGATTAAAACCCTAGAGTATTGCATAATATAACAATTTAAAAAGTAGTCTCTGAAATCTGCCTGAGTTCAAAACCTCACCTATGCAACTTTGAACAAATTCATTAACGCCAGAAATGCAGTATCTTCATCTATAAAATTATAAGTAATACACAGTGATTAACTGTATGAACCCTAAAGCAAAGTGCCTGGAATTTCCTACTTATATTCTGTGTGACCTAAGACAAATTATTTAATTTCTATATGCCTGAATTTTCTCATATATAAAGTGTCAATAATAATAGTACCTTAGCTCAAATCATTCCTGAGTACAGTCTAAATTATATGCTAATCTATACCACCTTGCATCTCTAAAAGATTATAAAAATTTTCCACTATCCCTGGACATTATAAGTTTTATTTTTGACAGTCTGTTAGGAAATCAATGGAATTTTTTATATTACCCTCACTAGGTAAGCTTCTTTTCATAGATTTAATAGTCATTTTTATCTTTTATTCAAATTCTTTGCAATTCTGTTCGTTGTCAGTTAACTTTTTCTTTCTAATTTTTTGGCATTTTGTTATGTATTTGTCTGACTCACTTATTCATTTATTCATTCTACAGATATTTACTGAGTACCTACTATACATTAGAAACTGTTCTAGGTGCTGGGGACAAATCTGTAAACCAAATAGATCAAAATCTCTGCCCTTATCGAGCTATGTTCATGTGTTAAAATCAACAATAAACTAATAAGTGCAATCTCTAGAGAAAAATAAGACAAGAAAGGGATACAGGGTTGTAGGATTTGGGAAGGATTGGAGTTTTAACTAGGGTGGCCAGGGTAAGCATTATTGAGAAGGCAACATTAGAGCAAAGATCTCAAGGAAGGGAAGGAAGCATTCAGATCATGGCAGAAAGAATATTCCAGACACAGCAACTATCAAATACAAATAAGACGAGAATTTGGCTAATATGTTTAGGAATAATTAGCAGACCAGTGGTGCAAGTAAGGAAAGATGGGGTCAAAGAAGTAGTGAGGGGCAGATGTTAGGTCCTTGCATGATATTATAAGTCCTTTGACTTTAATTTTGAGTAAGAGAGAAATAAATTGGAAAATTTGCAGCAGATTTTCACTACCTGACTTGTTTTTTAACAGGGTCACTCTGTCTACTATCCTATCCATAGACTACTGAGGAAAGTACAGAAGTGAGCAGAGCAATTAAGAGTTATTATAACAATTCAGGCAAGAGATGGTGGTGTCTTGGATTACGGCGGTAGCAGTGAAAATGTTAAAATGTAGTATATTATGGATAGGTAGAGCCAACAGAATTTATTAACAGACTAGATAGAGGGTATTAGAGAGATATCCAGGATGACTCCAAGGATTTTGGTCTGAGCATTTGGAAAGATAGAATTTACATTTACACTGATGATAAATGCTATGGGAGGCATGGATTTTAGAGAGAATATGAGGAATTCGGTTTTGAACATGTTAAGTTTAAGATGCTTATTAGATATGCAAACAGAAATACTGTGCGGGAAGTTAGATAAAACAGCTCGAGTCTAGGGGAGAAGCCCAGGCTGGAAACATACATGTGAAACTCAACCAATAGATGGTGCTTAGGCCAAGAGATTGGACTCTAAGGGGAAGGGTGTTGGTAAAGAAGAGATCTTGAGGACTGAGCCATCAAGCAACCCACTGTTAAAAGTTCAAGGACAAAAGTAAGAATCAACAGAGGCAGTAGAGAAGGATCCAGTAGATGGGAAAAACTGATGATGTAGGAGAGGGGTGGAAGAAAAGCTGGAGTTTTCCTTTTAGAGATGAAACATGACACAATCTACTAAAAAAAATAGAAATGTTTGCTTTGGATGCAGAGACAGAAAATTACTAGAAATAGGAGAGTAAAAAGATACTGATGTTGATAGGTGGGTATTTGTGGGAAATTCCACAATTTCCCATCAGATTGCTCCTATTTTCTCAAGGAAATAGGAAGCAAAGGTTGTTAGCTGGGTTTAAAGCTGGAGCACAAAGGAAAAGTTGTAAATAGAGAACTGTGTGAGTGGAGAGTGAATGATCTAGGAAAATACAGAATGATCACTGAGCAAATTGAAGACCCATTTGAAGTTAGTGGCAATAAATTTGGAATGAAAACCATCAGTATAACTGGTTTTTTCCCCCAGTGAGTATTTATCTGCATAAGTGCAGGTGTGTAGTATGGAGGAGAGATGGACTTAACAGAAAGTAGGGTTTTGAATAACAAAGCAAGAGAGGAGAATGAAGTTATGATTGGCCCTGGAATTTATCTGATAAAGGAGAGGAGTGACAGGATTGATAAATTACAGGTCCTAGTAGTGGTCCAGGGATGATTAAGGTTTGGACATTTTGCAGCTGTGAGATGGAAAGAAATGTGGATATTAGAGAGTAATACACACAATAGTTCATTAATAGGCAATAAACTTCCCCAACATTTAGTTGTTTGAAATGAGCATTTTATTATTATATCTCATGATTTTTGGGTCAGAGATTTGAGAAAGACTTAGCTAGATGATTCTTCCACTCCATGTGGTGTTGATTGGGGTAACTAGGTGGTGTTCATCTGATGGTTGTTCTGGTCTCAATAGTCCAAGGTAGCTCAGCTGACATCCTGGTGCCTTAGTGGACATAGGTGGAAACTTGGGGTTCAGCTAGACACTCCCCTTCCACTTAGCAATGGATTCTTTGCTGTAGCAACTCCCACAGTTTTTGTAAATTTTTCCTGGATATGTAGCTCTTATCTCTGATCATCTTGCCCTCTTGGAAATTTTCTAAGCTACCAAATATCCTAAACATCCTTTAATAAATTTCCCTTCTGTTTAAACCACTCAGAATGGGCTCTGTTTGCTACTAGAATCTCTGACTGTTACTATATATATATATAGCAAACACTACTTAATAGTAAAATGTTGAAGGTTCTCTATTTGCGATGGACCCTGAAGCAAGATGACCACTGTGCTTGCATTAATTTTCTTCAACGTGTGATATGGAAAACTTAGCCAAGAGGATAGCCAAAAGATAGCACAAAGCATTTGAAAGAAAGACACAAAATTCTCTTAATTTAAATAATACAATATATATGATATATAATATAATTTTGAATGCAGAAAACCAATGGAATTTAAAGATTTGTCAAGGAACTGATATAAGTGAAGTGAGGCAGAAGGTGGCTGCTTTATTATGAGGGATCTGTATTTCAGACCATGAGCAAAAGACAACAGAAATCACACCACGTCAATTCCAACACTATTTACTTTGAGCTTAGCTAAGAATTCAGATCACCTTTTCTTGTATTATTTTAGTGAAAAACAATTGTCTCTTCTAAAACCGTTACTTCTGGTTTTGCTTAGAATGATAAGCAATTATAAATGTGGGCAAGTGAAGAAAAAAAAATAAGGTAGTATAGTTATGTGTGGCAGTAAGAGCTGTTGAGTTTAATCAAAGATATTTAAAGATCATCCAGAAATAAGTTTCTCAGCCTTAGCACTATTGACATTTGGATCAGATAATTCTTCATTGTGGGCAGCTGTCCTGTGCATGTGACATTGAGCAGCATCTCTGGACTCTATCCATTGCATGCCAGTAGTAGTGACAACCAAAAACATCTCTAAACATTATCAACCTGGGGCGGGGGGGAATTGCTTCCATTGATAACCATTGATATAGGAACAAAGAATGGAAAATTTGTGACAAAATGCTGCCCACTGCCCTTCTCATGAGTATCAGAATTATTGACAGTTTTTCTCAGCACTGTTTCCTCTTGAGTCTGATTTGACTCAGAATCCTTCTCAGCATAGCACTGTATGTAGCTCCTGTTAATTAGAAAGAGTTGGATGTTAAAACAAAACCCAGTTGTCATCTTCCTTGTGAATGCCTGGCTTTCCTAACTCCCAATTCTACACACTATACTCCTGCTAAAACCACAGTTTGTCTTGGACCCAAATTTCTGAGTCAAGCTGGATTTATTGATGCTGCAGTGGTTTTGCTTACATATGTAGGATTTCCTACATCTGTTTCTCCTACGTATTCAGGCAATGAATTGGTCCTTCAAAGAATATCTGCAACATAGTGGCAAATGTAAGGACAAGTTAATTTAAGCTATGTAGCAATGGACTCAGTATAACTGAGGGCTGTTTCCCAGGGTGTGTTTGAAGAGTTTGGCCATGGGGAATGATCAAGAAAGGATAATCAAAAGAGAATAATCAAGAAATACTTGCAGGAGTGGCAATGGCAATTTTTGTCAACAGAGTACCACTTCTTGTCATTACCACCTTATGTATTTAACTTCTAATCCATTAGTCAATTCCGTAATAGACATTAGTTCAAATGCATTTTAATATACTACATATATATATATATATATATACATTTTACAGTTTTGTGAAACAAAGATCTTCTTACAATGCATCATCTTCAAATATTTCTTCTAGTATGCCTTTAGAACATCCAAATAGGTATCTTTGAAAGCTGGGAAAATAGATGATATTTCTATGAGTTTTCCTCCTCAAACTTTTAAATCCTATGGCAAATTTGCCATTGGTATGAACTGTGAAGGCAGAGGCATTTGGGCTAGACTTCCATTCTAACTTAGAATGAGGCTCAAATGTGGTTGTCAAATAAAACATTATGCATACTACTTCTTGGTTTAAGTAGCAGAAATCATCATGCCCATTGCTACTCTATTTTACAGGAATATTAATCGCTTGACTTAGTAAGACAGTTACATCATATTTCTTGAATAAATGTTTATAAAAATTGTAGTTTCTTTATTTTTTTTACTTACCACTTGGTTTAAAGACATTTTACATCTTTGCACATATAATTCTTTGCTTTCTTTTCACTGTGATCCATGACCCAATATAAACTGCTATTTGTGATATCAAATAAATCAATGATTTGCACAAATCATCAATGATTTTGCAAGAGCAGGATGGCAGAAACCTGGTCATAACAAGCATCACAAAATGATTATCATTTGTCACTGCCTAAAACCTAAGCCAAATGCCCCTCTGCATTGAACAATAACCTGGAGGACCAAGAGTTGACCTGGGACCAGAGAGAGGAGGTGAAGGTTCAATGGGTGATTGGGAAGCCAGCTACCTGCACTGCCTTCTGGCTTCTCACTAACCACTCCAGCCAAGAGGCCCAGCTGAGGCTTAAAAGAGGAGGAAAAAGAAGAGGAAAATTGACAGAGGATGGGCTTCTTTGGTCCCTGTCCCTGGTATATCTATGACTGGTGAGACACACCCATGGGTGCTGACATGAATATGTTTTAGAAAAGGCCCTCAATAATCCATTCTATGTATGTGTATTGAGTTCTCACTATATGTTCAAAATACACACACACACACACAAACACGTTATATATTTGCTGAAAGAAACAGACAGTTATTCCTGCATTCTTGAAGGTTAAACATTTGGGAATGACCCTTGATTGCATTGATATGTTACTACATAAATTTATGAGGGGAAAGATAATTTTTCATATTATTTTGTGCATGAAAATTTTTAGGAGAGAAATAACAAAGGTGTGGGTGTCCATTGCAAATTCCCAGAAACGAATAATTTTGAAAGATCCTGTAGACCCATATTCTCCAGTGTGTGCACCGTATGTTTTACTGCCTGAGAAGGTCTTCCAAGTGTGGGGAACAATTCTGAGGTTTAACGGAAAAGATGAAGATGAATAGGAATAAATGGGATAAATACAATTAAGTAAAAAAGAAAACAAAATGCAACGCATAGAATCAAAATAGAGTACTAAAGACTGAGTAGCATAATGCAGCGATGTGAGAAGAAAAAAATTGAAAGTCTGATTAATCAATAAATTAGACATGAGACATTACCTATGAAGAAGAAGGTGTCTGAATCTTTTGAAGGATAAAGGAAGAATTTCCCAACAATTAGCTATTCAGCAGTGGAACAGCAGACCTCCTAAAACAGTGTGCTACAGTCAAGCAAATTCTAATTACAAAGTGTTGGGGGCAAGTTGATCACTTACACATTCTAAAATCCTTAACATAAAAATTATATTATTACAACAAAATTAAGTAGACAGACAGGGGAGAACTAATGTAGTCATACAGAATGTGGGAAAATTCACTACTGACCTCATTTAGGCAAAATGTTTTCTAGGTTTTACCTTAATGTGAAATACATTATACTTTTTAACCATTTTTCTCAATAGTATCAAATCCATGAAGATGGATGATAAGTATCAGAGGGTTCCCTGAAGTCAATTTTCTTAACAACTCATCTAAGTTAAACTCATTCCCTTGTGTAGAAAATGTCAGTCTACTGAAAAATACACAAATTTATATTGTGATTAATATATGAAAAAATAGATGGACAATGATTAAGGCAAACGGCATGACTAGAATATGTGGAGTCTCATTAATCATAGCCCAGCCAGATTTCAACATTAACAAAATGCATCATCTTTAATTTCATAGTTACCTTCCAATCCAAATAGAACAAAACATACAATTAAGCCATTTAAAATAGTTAGATTAGGTCATTGCCTTTTTGGTCAAACCCTTTCCTTTAAAACACAATGGATTTCTTCATAGGAAACTACTGTTGGCAGGCCTACTTTTGAATACTTCCATAGGATTTCGGATCTTCCCTGGGGAAAAGCACCCAACTGCCCTAAAATAGTCATTTCTTCTTGATGTGGAAATATTGGAACATAAAGCATAATATTTTCCACTGCTTTTGATCTTAGAAGGAAAGCTTTCAACCTTTCATCATGGCATGTTTCCTTTTGGATTTTGGATTTTTGGAGATACACCTTATCAGATGAAAGAGTCTTTTTTTTTTTTTTTTTTTGATGCAGAGTCTCACTCTGTCACCTCAGCTAGAGTAAAGTGGTGTGATCATAGCTCATTGCAACCTCAAACTCCTGGGCTCAAGCAACCTTCTTGCCTCAGCCTCCGGAGTAGTTGGGACTACAGGTGTGTGTGCCACCATGCCCAGCTGATTTTTTCTATTTTTAGTAATGGGGGGATCTAGTAGAAATGGGGTCTTGCTCTTGCTCAGGCTGCTCTGGGACTCTTGGCCTCAAGTGATCCTTCCGTCTCCACCTCTCAGAGTGCTAGGATTAGAGGCATGAGCCACCACACCCAGCCACCAGTTTCTTTTGTATATGGATTTGAATTTAATCACACATATTTTCTCATCATATATTCATATGCTTTTTCTCTTTTATTCTGTTAACATGGGGAATTGCATTTGCTGATTTTTAAAACATCAACCACCCATGTATTATTGGAATGAACCCGATCTGATTATGATACGCTTTTATTCTATAAATCACTGAATATTGTTTTTTAAAAATATTTTATTTAATCCATAGGTTCTAAATATTAGGAAAAAAATTTAAATTCTTAAAAAAATAAATAAATAAAAATAAAATAAAATATATTTCTTTAAGATTTTTGAATCACAGATGTTGGCCCATAGTTTTCCTATGTGCATCGTCCTTATCAGGAATTGGTGTCAAGATGATGCTGGCCACAGGAAGAAAGTTGGGAAGTGACGACTCTTTTCTATTCTCTGGAAGTCTATATAAAGTTTCTGTTAGTTTTTCTCCTCTTAAATATTTGATAAAAATTAACTAGTGAGATATCACTATTTGAGAAAGTTGGGTCGATGATATACAGGATTCTATTATTTTTGTTACTTCCTATAAGTCTATAATTAATTCAAAATTTAAAAAAAATGTAAATTCACTGGGGAAATCATCTGAGTCCAGAGTTGTCTCCCACCTCTCCAGTAGGTTTGAATTGCAGAATCAATTTCCTTAATTGATACGGGAATATTCAAATGTTCTATCTCTTCAATGTCAATTTTGGAAAGTTTTGTTTTCCTATAAATATTTTTATTTTCTGTATATTTATATTTATTAGCATAAAGTTATTCATAATACTATTTTGTTATCTTTCCAATGTCTGTAGGGTCCATAATGATGCTCCTCTTCATCCCTGGTATTATTTATTTGTTTTTTCAATATCTTTTCTATTTACCTGTCTTGCCAGTTGGGCATCATTTGTCTTCACCGAAAGCCGTATTTTGGCTTTGTTGATACTTTCTATTATGTTTTTTAATTCCATTGATTTCAGCTCTCTTTTCCCCCTCATTTCCTTTATTGTATTTAGTTATTCTTTTTCCATCCTGAGTTTAATTGTTCTTTCTTCTCTAACATCATGAAATGGGTTCTTGGATTCATCTCAAGTGGTTCCTCATATCCAACAAATAAATACAAATTTCCCTTTAACTATGGTTTTAGCTGGATCCCACAGTTTCGTTATGTGATGTTTTCAGTATCAGTTAGTTCAAAATATTTTCTAATTTACAATGGGATTATTTTTTAACACCTATATTATTTAAAGAATATTTCTTAATACTTACATTATGATTAATTTCTAGCTTAGTTCCACTACAGTAAAAGAATATACTCTGTATGGTTGCATTATTTGAAATTTTGAGACTTGTTTTATGATCCAGTGTTTGACCTATTTGGTGAATTTTCAATGTGTGTAGGAAAACATTTTTATGTCAGTTGTTGATACAGTATTCCATATTTATTAATTTTGGTTGTCAAATTGCATAATCAATTGTGTTATTTAGAGCTAATGTATCCTTACTGATTTTTTTCTCCTTGTATTACCCTGAGAGAGAGTGGTAGAATCTCCAACTATGATTATGGATTTTTCTATTTCTCCTAATATTTTGGTCAATGTTTATATTAACTGTTTTGATACTGTACTATTTGTATGTATAAATTAAAAATTATTATATCTTCCTGGTGATATCACTAATATTTCTTAAATACCTCCCTTAATCTCTGCTTCTTGCCTTGTCTGATGCTAGTATGTCTATACTAACTTTATTTTAATGTTTGCATGATATACATTTTATTAAATATTTTCTTTCACCCCTTCTGCATCCTTATATTTAAGGTTTATCCTCTTGTAAGCAGCATCTTTGTAATTAAATTGAGGTGTTTAGAATATCCATATTTAGTGTAATGTCTAATATATTTGAATTTAAATTTACCCTCTTATTGTTTGTTTTTAAATTGTGTCCCTTATATAATATTCATTTTTAGCTTTTTATTCATTATTTTATACCAATAAAAATTAATAGCAAAAATAGAACTTACTAAAGTTGACTCTAAAAGAAAATCTAAATAGACCTAAAGCCATTACAGTAATGTGAATTGTTTGTGTAAACAAATCACAAAAATAAACACCAGCTTGGGGAGTTTACAAACAAATTTAACCCAAACTCATTTAGAAAACAAAAATGGAAGAATATATCCCATTTGTTTTGAGATTTTGCTGCTAAAATCAGAAAGTAAAATATGAGTTAATTCTCACTTACTGGTACAAATGTAAATCATAATAGAATATTAGCAAAATGTATATTAAATTATATTAAATTTTGTTATTTAAATTATAAGTTAAATGATTAATTAAATTATTTAACTATTTAAATTGAATACAGTATTAATCTATTTTACTAGTTTAACATTAACATATATAATATTATTTATCTCATTCACAGATTATGGAAAAAAGTTGTTATAATCTCAATAGATTGACAGAATGCATTTAACATTATTACAATTCAATACCCAGTTGTCTTAGTCTATTTGTGCTGCTATATAAATACCTTAGGCTTTGTAATTTATAAAGAATAGAAATTTATTTCTCACAGTTCTGGAGACTGGAAAGTCCAAGATTAAAGTGCCAGGAGGTTCTGTGTCTGGTGAGGGCCCAGTTTCTGCTTCTAAGATGGTGTACTCTCAGATAGCAGAGGGAAGGAAGAGTCTAAAAGGGCCTAAACTAGTTTCCTATAACACTTTTATAAGGCCTCGTCCATAAGGCTCCACTCTCATGACTTAATTACTTCCCAAAAGCCCCTCCTATTATACCACCAAAGTGGGGATTAAGTTTCAACACGAATTTTGGAGGAGAAACATTCAAACCATAGCTCCAGTCTTTATTAAAAAGCAAAAAGGCTTTTAGCAGATAACCTCCTTAACTAGATGACCATAAACTTGATCACAGGTAATGATAAACATTAAAACTATTCCATTGAAAATATAAACAAGATAAGGATACGTGCTATCATCATTTCTATCAAGCATTGTCTGAAGATCCAAGGCAGGTGCAGTAGGAAAAGAGAAAGAAATGAAAGGAAGAGGATTGGAAAGAAAGAAACAAAGCTGTTTATTGTTCACCGTGTGATTGCCTACATGAAAAATAAGTTGTCATCAAATTAGAACTAGTAAAAGACATTGACAAAAACCAATGCCCCAACAACGGCTAAAAAATATAACTTTTTTTAAAAAAATGATATTATTTCAGATAGCAACAAAAAATATAAAAACCTAAGAACCGCTATAGCAAGAATTGTGCAATACCCTAAATGAAATCGTTATAAAGTTTTATTGAAAGACATTTGTTGAAATATATATGAACGGAAACATACTCATGAGCTTGGAGACTAGATATCACAGATAAGGCAATTCTACTTAAATTAATGCAATTTCACTTAAAATTCCTAAAGAATTTTTGGTGAAAGTTGTCAGGAGCACTCTAATAGTTGTGGGAAAATAACAGTCCAAGGATGAATAAGATTAATTTGAAGAAAAATGATTCACCTCAAAAACTCTATGTCAAGATTTACTAAAAATCTGCTTTATCACAGTTCCTCATTTTGTCATGTTTTAACATCTCTGAAATCAGAATCTATTCTATTATTAATGATAGTTTATGTTTAATTGACAGCATTTTCCTTCCTTGCTGATATTTAAAATAATTGATCATTTTAAAAATCATGACGCCTTGGAATCAGTAAACATGGACATTAAAATGATGGGATACAGTCACATAAAAAAACAAATAGCACAATGGAACATAGCAGAGTCTTGAAACAGAGACTTTGGTAACTTGATATTTGACAGAAACAGCATTAAAAATGGTAAGCAAAGAATGACTTATTAAGTATATCATAAAAGGATAATTGGCCATACATTTGCATAAAGATAAAATCAAATTTCTATTTCACATTATACACACAAATACCAGACCTGTATGGTAAAAGTCAAAGCATTAAAAACAAATGAGAGTAAATGTAAGCTATTCTCTCTTTTTTATTATTTCAGCATATTATAGGGGTACAAATGTTAAGGTTACGTATATTGCCCTTCCTCCCCCAGCCCCCTTGAGTCAGAGCTTCAAGTGTGACCATCCCCCAGGTGGTGCGCATTGCCTCATTATGTATGTGTATACCCATCCCCTTCTCCCCCCTCCCATCTACCCAACACCCAATAAATGTTCTTCCTGTATGTCCACTTAGGTGTTGATCAGTGAAACCAATTAGATGGTGAGTATATGTGGTGCTTACTTTTCCATTCTTGGGGTACTTCCCTTAGTAGAATGCATTCCAGCTCTATCCAGGAAAATACAAGAGGTGCTATATCACCATTGTTTCTTATAGGTGAATAGTACTCCATGGTGTACATATACCCCATTTTATTAATCCACTCATGTATTGATGGACACTTGGGTTGTTAGCACAACTTTGCAATTGTGAATTGTGCTGCTATAGACATTCGAGTGCACAAGTCTTTTTTATAGAGTGTCTTTTCTTCTTTTGGGTAGATCCCAGTAATGGGATTGCTGGATCAAATGGTAGATCTACTTGTAACGCTTTAAGATATCTCCATATTGCTTCCCACGGAGGTTGCACTAGTTTGCAATCCCACCAGCAGTGTATCACTGTTCCTGTCTCTCTGCATCCACACTAACATGTATTGTCTTGGGACTTTTTGATAAAGGCTATTCTCACTGGAGATAAATGATATCACATTGCAGTTTTGATTTACATTTCCCTGGTGATTACAGATGTTGAGCATTTTTTCATATGTCTGTTGGCCATTATTCTGTCATACACTGGGGAAAAGAATCCTTATTCAATAAATGGAGCTGGGAAAACTGCATAGCCACATGTAGAAGACGGAAGCAGGATCCACACCTTTCTCCTCTCACAAAAATCAACTCATGCTGGGTAACAGACTTAAACCTACGGTATGAAACGATTCGAATTCTAGAGGAAACTTTGGAAATACTCTTCTAGACATTGGCCTAGGCAAAGAATTTATGAAGAAGATTGCCCAAAGGCAATCACAGCAACAACAAAAATAAATAAATGGGACCTGATCAAACTAAAAAGCTTCTGCACAGCCAAAGAAACTGTCACGCGAGCAAACAGACAACCTACAGAACGGGAGAAAATTTTCGCATGCTACACATCTGATAAGGGACTGATAACTAGAATCTATTTACAATTCAGGAAAATCAGGAGGAAAAAATCAAACAACCCTATGAAAAATGGGCAAAGGACATGAACAGAAACTTTTCAAAGGAAATGTAAGCTTGTTCATAGATTCTTGGATAATGGAAATGTCTAGTAATATGGGAAACTGAGCCCCCCTTCACGTAGAGGGGATGCTGTCAGTTCTAGCTCTAAGTTCTCAGTTAGAAGATCAGACATAGTTCCTAGGGTCATGTATCAGGCAATTCTTCTTGTCTCTACAATATCTTTCGTACTTTCTGCTTCTTCCTGTCAGTCACCAGAGCTACATCACAACTTTCTCCCATCCAAATACAATTATGATCCTTTGAACTCATTCAGTTGCTCAGAGGTTAGATCCCATAGGAATGGCAGGAGGAGC
>CAUYMX010035520.1:0-20267 GCA_963573855.1 Lepilemur septentrionalis
CCCGGCCTGAAACTTGTGTTTAAACCAATCAGGCCAAGCGTGGTGGCTCATGCCTGTAATCCTAGCACTCTGGGAGGCCAAGGCGGGAGGATTGCTCAAGGTCAGGAGTTCAAGATCAGCCTGAGCAAGAGTGAGACCCCCATCTCTATTAAAAATAGAAAGAAATTAGCTGCACAACTAAAAATACATAGAAAAAATTAGCCAGGCATGGTGGCATATGCCTGTAGTTCCAGCTACGCGAGAGGCTGAGGCAAAAGGATCGCTTGAGCCCAGGAATTTGAGGTTGCTGTGAGCTAGCCTGACAGCACGGCACTCTAGCCCAGGCAACAGAGCAAGACTCTGTCTCCAAACAAAATAAAAACAAAATAAACCAATCAGATTGAGCATGGCCTAGGTTGCTGGAATGGGTGGGTACAGCAGTGGCGAGTGCTGCTCCATGCCTGAAGAGTCAGCATTTTAAGGGGCCCTTGCTGGCTGGCGCTGGGTATAATTAATATTGGCCAGGAGAACCTGCAGTTTTACTTGAATTTACTGATATATCATTGAAGCATTTATACCTGTGGTCCTCAACCCAAGCTGTGGACCGGTACTAGTCCGTGGCGTACCTCCCTCCCCACCCCCGTCTGTGGAAAAATTATAAAGCTTCATCTGTATAACAGCTCCCCATCATTTGCATCACCACCTGAGCTCTGCCTCCCGCCTCCCCTCGCCCAGTCAGTGGAAAAATTGTCTTGCATGAAACTGGTCCCTGATGCCAAAAAGGCTGGAGACTGCTGGTTTATACCAACCATTCTTGGCCCTCAAGTTTTCCTGCAGTTGAGAGCTCATGCAATTTCAAGTTCGTTGGGTCTGGGGACAACAGAGCTGATTGGTACAGAAGAATTTTGCAGTCTTACTCCTGGCCTTGTGTTTTAGTCAGCACATCCGTCCTCACCACTCAGAGGGTGGGAGCTCTTTAGGCATGTGTTTCTCTCTTGCCTTTCCCATCAGAATGGATTTGTAGACATGTGAATTTTAAACTAATCTCAAGTAAGCTGCCTTGTATAATGAAAACCAATTGGCCCTTGTACTGCAGCAGAAAGCTTTCTGCTCTAGGCTGTCTACCTCCTGTTGTCTCCTTCTTGGTTTGTATCATTAAAGAAGGAGAAGAGAAATGGCCTTATTTTAACTGCTGGCTTCCTTTCTCCACTGTGGGCTGAATGGAGATAGGAAACGTTAGCTGAAGAATTGCAGGTGTGAAGCTTTCAGTCCAGGACTGGAATGTTCTTGTTCTTCCAGTTTGGACTGAGGTATACTATGATCCCATACAATGTGTGTGCTGGGAAGGGTACAAATCCTGATGTCTTCATATGCCATACCGTATGTGTGGACGCTTATACTTACTCTCCCTTTAAAAACAAGTTTATGCTCTCAAAAATACACACTAATATGACTGTCTCTGAGTGTTGGTGCTGTAGATGATTTTTTTCCCTTTCTTCTTTTGAATTTTAATGAATATTTTCTTTATCATGGAAAATAAAAGCAAATTTTTTAAAGTTTATAAAATTAAGTCAAATCAGTGAGAGGAAACTCTAACTCCTACAAGGTTAGGTTTAAGGGTGGGAGGTAAAAGCAAGCATGTATCTCGTTGGACTTCTGGTCCACAGGAAGTATTGTTTCTTCAATATTCTGCATTTTTAGAGCTCCTTTTGAAGACTCAGTAAGCTAACAGGAGAATCCCAGCAGATGCCATCAGCCTTAAGCTGTTCTCTTTCCTTCCAGGTGTTGGTGGTGGATCAGTTAAGCATGAGGATGCTCTCCTCCTGCTGCAAGATGACAGACATCATGACCGAGGGCATAACAAGTGAGCACAGTGTTCTCTCTGAGCCTGAGTAGTACTCCTGCCTTCTCTCTGTGGTGGGCTTTGCTCTTTCCTATTGGTTATTATTACCTCTGACTTTAGATTCTCCCAGCAACCAGTATGGTAAGACTGTAAGCTCCTGAGGGAGCCCTGAGGCCATCTTGTTTATCACTGAATCCCTAGCACCTAATGCAGTGTTAGATGCTCATTAAATATATCCTAGAGGAATGCTGGAAGAAAGGTTAAATAAGAAAAAAAGTTACCCCACTCAATAGAAAAAAGTTCTGAATAGACACTTAAGAAAGGAAGAAGTCTAAGTGGTCAATAAATATTTGAAAATTGCCCACAGTCACTAGTGGTCAGGGAAGTGCAATTTGAATCAGTTAGATATTTCTATAGACTCAGCAGATTAGAATATTTAAACTCTGATAATGCCAAGTGGTGATGAAGAGGTAGAGAAATGGAAACATGACAGAATGTCAGTTGGTGCAGCGACTTTGAAAAACTCTTAGCAATGTCTAGTAAAGTTGAGGGTATGTGTGGCCTGTGAGCCAGCAAGTCTGTAGTTAGGTGTGTTTCCTAGACAACCTCAGGTTTGTGTGCCCAGGATACATGTGCAAGAATGTTCACATGTATGAACAGAATGTTGTTCATAGGAACCTCGGATATGCAACAACCAAAACATCCATCAAGAGTAGAATGGTTAAGTAAATTGTGGTGTAGTTACACAGCAGAATACTATGTAGCAATGAAAGTAGACAGACTCTGACTACTCACAGTAGCATGAATGAATCTGAGCAAAAGAAGCAAGATGCAAAAGAGTACTTATAGTATAAAGTTCAAACCTAAGCAGAGCTGAGCTACATTGTTTTGGAATGCAGATGAAGATGGTAAAACTGTAAAAAGAAGAGCTCACCATTTAAGTCAGGATGATGATTCTCTTTGGAGGGAAGCGAGGAAATTGGGATGAAGAAGGGGAGTGTGGGCTGGGGTGAGGGCAGTTCTGTGGTACCGATTGGGTTCTGTTTATTAACTGGGGTGGTGCTTATATAGACATTTGTGTTATAGTTGTTTATATGTTTTTATTTTATTCACTTTTTGGAATGTATGTTATAATTTCACAATAAATGGTTTTTCAAAAAAGTTACATCACCTGCTCAAAGTCCCTAGGCAGTGACACACCTGAGACCTTCTGGCTCCTATTCCAGGGCTTTTACTCACATTTGTGTGCAGCTCTAGTCTTACTTGGAAGCTTCTTTCAAAAAGGATTATGTATTTTCATTATTGAGACAGCACTGATTGAAAAACAATCTCTTTTGAGGTATTACTTCAAACAAGGAAATTAACGTTGGGCGACATATACCTGTTGTGATGCACCTCTCAATTTTTTTCCCTGGGGACAACTTTATATGATGTGTGGCTCACAGACTATTGCTGGTCTTTGTCAGAATTATTACCATACCATAGTTAAAAGAGAAAAAATAAGGAGGGTTGAGTTTTTCATTAAGCAAAATTAATTTAATTATTTAATTTTAAGGTCTGCCCTTTACTGTAAGATTATGTCTTTCCTACTCTTTGATGTTAAGATGTCCTTAAATTGTGAAAATATGGTGATAATATATTGTGGATTTTCCTGTTGATTAAATTCTGTGTGAAAAAATATATATGTAAAATTTTATTTTTGTACAGTCACAGCTTGAATGTGATTTCTTCATTTTTAAAAAGCAGACTTTGTTTTTTTAAAGCAGTTTTAGGTTCATAGCAAAATTGAGAGGAAGGTACAGAAATTTCCCATATACCTTCTGCCCTCACACATACATAGCCTCCCCCATGTTATCAGTATCCCTCACGAGAATGGTACCTTTGTTACAACTGATGAACCTACGTGACACATCATTATCACCCAAAGACCATACATTAGGGTTCACTCTTGGGGCATATTTTATAGATTTGGACAAATGTGTAATGATATGTATCCACCATTACAGTAGGGTACAGAGTAGTTTCACTGCCCTAAAAGTCCTGTGTGCTCTGCTTGTTCATTCTTTCTTTCCTGATTCCTGACAACCACTGATCTTTTCATTGTCTCTATAGTTTTGCCTTTTCCAATGTCAGTTGGAATCATACAGTATGTAGCCTTTTCAGATTGGCTTCTTTCACTTAGTAATATGCATTTAAGTTTCCTTCATGTCTTAATAGCTCATTTCTTTAGTGCTGAATAGTATCCCATTGTCAGGATATACCACAGTTTGTTTATCCATTCACCTGTTGAAGGACATCTTGGTTGCTTCCAAGTTTGAACGATTATGGATAAAGCTGCTATAAGCATCCATTTGCAGGTTTTTGTGTGGACATAAGTTTTCAACTCCTTTGGATAAATACCAAGGAGCAGAATTGCTGGATCATATAGTAAGCATATGTTTAGTTTTATAAGAAACCGGCAAACTGTCCTCCAAAGTGGCTGTACCATTTTGCGTTCCCACCAGCAATGAATGAGACTTCCTTTTGCTTTATATCCTCACCAATATTTGGTGATGTCAGTGTTCTGGATTTTAGCTATTCTAATAGTGTGTAGTGGTATTTTACTGTTCTTTCAATTTGCATTTCCCTGATGACATATGATGTGGAGCATCTTCATATGCTTATTTGCCGCCTTTGACATGTCTGTAAGGTCTCTGGCTTATTTTTAATTGGATCATTTGTTTTCTTACTGAGTTGTTTTGTTTGTTTGTTTGTTTTGTTTTGTTTTTTGAAGACAGAGTCTCACTCTGTTGCCCAGGCTAGAGTGAGTGCCGTGGCGTCAGCCTAGCTCACAGCAGCCTCAAACTCCTGGGCTCAAGCAATCCTTCTGCCTCAGCCTCCCGAGTAGCTGGGACTACAGGCATGTGCCACCATGCCCGGCTAATTTTTTCTATATATTTTTAGTTGGCCAATTGATTTCTTTCTATTTTTAGTAGAGACAGAGTCTCACTCTTGCTCAGGCTGATTTCAAACTGCGGACCTTGAGCGATCCACCCGCCTCAGCCTCCCAGAGTGCTAGGATTACAGGCGTGAGCCACCGCGCCCGGCCCTTCTTACTGAGTTTTAAGAGTTTTTTGTATATTTTGGCTAATAGTCACATCTAAAAAGTTATCACCAAACCCAAGGTTATCTAGCTTTTCTTTCATACTCTAGGAGTTTTATAGTTTTGCATTTTATGTTTAGGTCTGTGATCCATTTTGAGTTAATATTTGTGTCACAGGTCAGTGAGGAAATCTTCAAAAATAAAATTAAAGAGATAAGAATATTTGTGAAGGGTGTAAGGTATGTGCCTAGACTCATTTTGTTGCATGTGGATGTCCAGCTGTTTCAGCATCATTTGTTGAAAAGCTGATCTTTTCTCCATCGTATTGCCTTTGCCCCTTGTCAAAGATCAGCTGACTATGTTTATGTGGACTGATTTCTGGGCTCTCTATTCTGTTCCATTGATCTATTTGTCTGTTTTTTATTTGGTACAATCACACCTTAGATGTGATTCCTTCATTTTTAAAAACAAATTCAATTTATTTATCATCAGATAAATAAATCAGATAAATTTACCATAGTCCTGTAAATGGAGTACACAATTTTTGCTGTGACTTTTATGTCATTCAGTGATCCAAGTCAGTTTTAAGACCAGGCTTGTCCCTATTTTGAGTTTACAAATTTACTTTCTTCATTGAATTTTTTAAACCATGTTTTTCTCTATCACAGCAAAAAAAAAAAAAGAAAGGAAAAGACAGAAAGAGAAAAGCCAAATGGAGCTAATAAGTTTCCACCAAAGAAGCAGCAATGTCCTGTCCCACTCCTGTCTCCCAATCCCCTGGGGTCAGGCACCCTAGAGGCAGCCATCTTGCTTTCTTCTGGTTATCTTTTTAATATTTCTAGGTAAATGCTTATACTATTATCTCACGATTTATCAATATTAGATGTTATCTATTGACTTCCTATGGGAGATGAGGATTCACATTCCCCCCCCACACACATAGACTCTTTCCTACCCTCAAAGGTGGTTTTTGAGAAATGTCTTTACTTTTCTTAAAATGTACCCTAAAAAAGCAAAATCAAAAAGTTAGCAGTCCTTTGTTGAAGCCCCACAGCATTTTTTGGGGAAGCATTAGTGGCCTATGAAATTAAAAAATCTATAACCACTAGTAAAGTTGGTTGGGAGATTTTGATATTAATTTAAACATTATTCAGGGTAAAAGTCTTTCTAAATGTTATAAGGGATACTTCTAAAAGGATGCTTTTATTTGCTTAAATCATCTGCATAGGAAGAATGGCACCTGTATGATTAGACTGCGTCCTCCATGCCAAAGGTCAGTGCAGCATGGATAACGCATTCTAAGCATGACAGGTGACTAGTAAGATGATAATTCTCCCCAAAGCTGTTCTTTTCCAGGTGAGGTTACTGACATAACCATAAAAGAGAAAAGGAAACCAAAAGTCTTCATTTGATATTCAGGAAAGTGGTAAAACTATCCAATTGTTGATAAATAAACCCAACATGGAAATTCTAAAGGAATTGGGATTATTTAGGACCAGATGAGAAAAAGCTGAAGGAAGAGGCAAAGGAACACATTCTTGACAGAATTGGTAGCATTTTCCGTTTTCTCTTAGAAGACATCAAGGAATTTACTTAAACTGAAATGGGAAGTGGGAAGTATTTAGCGTGATAAGATTGAAGGCTTTCCCAACATCTTAAGTGTAGTGAGAGTGGATTTCACTCACAAGGAATGTGGTAACCTTAGGGAAGGGGTAAAATGATTCTTTTCCCCCACTGTAGATATTTATCTGTGCCAGTCTGAAGGTACCTTGTCTATATTGCTTCTAGTTTTATGATCACCAGTCACATTTTCGTATTCACTGTGGGGTGTTTTGTTGTCTAGTTGTGGAAGATATCAACAAGCGCAGAGAACCACTCCCCAGCCTGGAGGCTGTGTATCTCATCACTCCATCTGAGAAGGTAAATCTTCCACCAGAGAAGAACTTTGGCTAAGGTTAGATGTGCTCACTTGGGATCTATGTGGCACAAAGCGTCTGACATTTCTAGGTTAAGCACGCATTTAACACATGCTCTGTTTAAGTGTGCAGTCTACAAACAGGGTGGGGGAGGGGTGTTTGTGCAGTGAGAGGTGAAGAGTATTAAGCCTTCTGAAATACAACTGCTGTGCAGAAAGCCAGAGCCTATGTTCCATGGCCCTGGGTCATTCTAGTTTTCTCACTTGCATTACCTCTTCAGGTAGGTGATCCACTCTATTTAATTAGCAATCCACCTCCAGACTTTGTGATTTTATCCTTTCAGGTTTATTTCATCACCATTCAGTTAGTGTTCAAATTTGCCTATCTTACAATTTTGGGGGGTAGGTTCAAATTACCATCCAAATAAGGTCACCTCCTTGGGTGATATTAATAATTGTCTTAGGTCTCTTAATTTATATAAATTTCCTCCAATTTTCACACTTTCTTTTCACTTTTGAAAACTGGCTTATGAGTTTCTGCAGATGCAGCTAAGTTGCCAGAGCTTCATCAATATGAATCTCCTGAAAGGTTTCTGGCCAGTTTCTTTTTTTGTGGGTCTCTTCTTAGGCACCCATTACAGTGTCTTCGAAGAACTAATACTGTCATTCTGGAATGAACTAAGGAGGCTTTTGTTCATTTAAACTCTGAAATAATCCTAATTTTAAGTCCTCAGAATTTGGTTATGGCTGAATATGAGTATTAGAATTATACATCAAAAAATCCCCTGCTATTTGTGCAAGTAGCTTAAGGCAGCTTGGGTTTAACTCAGTTCAGATATGGGTCCCATTTGCTTCTAGATTTGGGTTCAGGTCCCTCTTTTTTTCTCTGTCCACAGTCTGTCCACTCTCTCATCAGTGACTTTAAGGATCCACCAACTGCTAAATATCGGGCTGCACATGTCTTCTTCACTGACTGTAAGTACAGCTGTGAGCTGCCCCGTCCTGGGCCAGGTTAGCAATTCTGTGCAGCTGGGCTGAGCCAAAACTAAGGTGGATCAGTAAGGAAGAAATGGGTCATTACCATGCTTGTCCTGGTCTTCTGTTTTCACTTCAGAAGATAAATTGCATAAGAGACAAAAATAAATGCACACAAATGCAAACCTACTAGATCATGCAGTCCTTTCTGCTGAAAAATAGCACACCAGGCACCTCTGCTAAGGACTAAAGGGCAGATGCTGAGAAGAATCTTCCTGATGCTTGCCTTGATGTTTCATTGTATAGACCTACAGATATCACTATACACTGTAGGGTATTTCCATCAATTTCTCAACTACAAAGATATTCCAGTTCAGTGGTATTTGTATTATACAGAACCTGAATCATTGCTGTGGAATTAGTTTTCTTGTTTCATGGGAGTTTTGTCCATGGATCCTAGTGGAGAAGCAGAGAGATGAGTTAACCTGAATAGATACAGTGTAGAACAGTAAGAATGCACCAGTGTTCTTCTTTCTAGGGATGACCCCCTACAACACTCACCACTGAGAAAATGGAAAGGATCTAGCAAAGAATAATTTTACAGTATTTGAATATGTGTGACCAAGAGAGCAGGTAGATGGCATTAATAATACTGATCCAATAACATGGTTTCTGGAAACCTGAAGCCATTTGTTTGGCCTGGGAGCATCACTAGAAATCATGGTTTCCCCACCATGTGGGCCTCCTCTATAGCTGAGCTTCTTAGAGGTTCTGGGAGAAATGCCTATGTCATTTTGCCCAGTGATTTTATTTTTCTGTTTTATTTCATTAATCATTAACGTGTTAGATGTGTGGTGTTTGTTTATATTAAAGGCCTTTTCCTATTTCTTCTTAATCTCTTCTGGTTTTTGTCCTTCCTTTCCTTGGTATCAGAAAATAGTTTTGATTAGCTCTCAGCATCTCAATCTTTATTCCCATTTGTTTCTGTTATGTGTTGAAGGCGTTGCAGGTGGTTTTATATTCCTTTTATACTGTAGAGGTATTAGGTATTTTAGGATGGGATAAACTTTCTAGTTGCTTTCTAAAAATCCTAATAAAGGCTGGGCACGGTGGCTCCCTCCTGTAATCCCACCACTCTGGCGGGCCGAGGTGGGAGAATCACTTGAGGTCAGGAGTGTGAGACCAGCCTGAGCAAGAGCGAGACCCTATCTCTACTAAAAACGGAAAAAAGTTAGCCAAGCATGGTGGTGTGTGCCTGTAGTCCCAGCTACTCAGGAGGCTGAGACACGAGGATCAGTTGAGCCCAGGAGTTGGAGGTGGCAGTGAGCTATAATGATGCCACCGCACTCTAGCTGGGGCAACAGAGCAAGACTCTGTCTGAAAAAACAATTCTAATAAAATAAAGAATCCACTGGACATGTGCAGCTGTTAAATGAACCAGCAAATGGACAGGAAAGCCAATTGCCTTTTGTCATTCTTGCAGCTTGTCCAGATGCCCTGTTTAATGAGCTGGTAAAATCCCGAGCAGCAAAAGTCATCAAAACTCTGACAGAAATCAACATTGCATTTCTCCCATATGAATCCCAGGTGAGGCTGAATGGGGGTGCATACAAAGCCTACATCGTAATTATTCTATCAGGAACCGTGAGAGGGTGGGGCAGGGTGTAATAAAGAGAGTGGGGGAGGGAAGGTATCGTATTCTCAATTGCCAAATGAGGTGTTGTAAGTGGATGTTTATTTGATGGAAATAGAATTCTGTAAGGTCTGCCTTCATCTTACTCTCCAGTTATTTCTGACTTTCTATCAGCCGTTGTGTCTTCCTTTGTGTGTTATTTCATCCTTGCTCTCCGTGTTCACTCCTATCGGCTGATTCCTTGAGTAATCAAAAGTAGCCAATCCAAAAAGAGCACAGAAGGAGAGAGGGAAGGGACCAGAAACATCCCATCTGCTGCAGAGGAGGTTGTTTTTGTGTGGAGATAACCTCAGCTTGTCATGTGCTGAGAGAGCAGATGGTGCCTTCGTCATTAGCTATTAACACTTTCAGCGCCAAATGCCTTGGCAGCAAAGCTCTCCCTTTGGGAAAAAACAAAGTTGTTAAACCAGTGAAGGTGAAGCTGACTGTGAGAGAATATACAAAATTTATCTTAGTATTTTAAAATTTGTTAAATGTCTTTTCCTAACAAAGAAACAAAAATAACAGGACTTTTATGCATTTTGTGGAGCTAAAAGATTATTGTGGAATATTGGATCTTTATAGATCAGCCTCTAGACACCAGAGAGTGACCTATTCTTAGAAAAAGAGGGATGGAAAAGATCCTGTGAACATTAAAGACAGTTTCTTTCCCTTCTTACTGGGCCTAAAACCTGTTTTCTTCTTGAGGGCAGAATTTTTTTTTTCCTCTGTGTGTTCCATCGCCACCTAGGTTGAACAAAATCTAGCCTTAACATATCCAACCATATTATATTTCAGAATTTTAAGGAAGTATTATAATAGACTCTTTTTTAAAAAATGTCAGGTTTTTAGATATCAAGGCAGTTTACATAAATGAGAACGTGAGAGAATACTTATAGCTGGTAGACTCAGTAGTTTAAGAGGGAATTTTAAGCTTCCAAACGTTCCAAAAAAAAAGAAGAAAGGAAAAGTACTTAGAACATACTGCTGAGGACAGGATATTATTCAAGCTATAAAAAGCTCCTTTATTTGCTCATAGTCACAGCACAGTATCTAGCTTGTTCCTTATTTATTAAAAACTAAGCTTACAATGGCCTGTGTAATCTCATACTAATCTCCTCTCCTGCTGTGCTCCTGGCCTCATCACTGTTCACCACACACCCTAGGCACACACTTGCCTGAGGTCCCTGGCGCTGCCCATTCCCTCTCCATGGAAGTACCCTGCTGGTGATAAATGCCTTACCTCCCTCAAGCTCTTGCTTGGAAGTACCCTTCTCAACAAGTCCTAGTGTTCTCCCTATTCAGCCCTCTTGGGCATTCTTCCCCTGCTCTGTTACTTTCTCATATACTTACCCATTTCTCAGTACCACACAGTTTGCTTTTCATGATGTTTATTGTCTGCCTTCTCCTACTTGATGACAAACTTCTTGAGAACAGGGATGTTTTGGTCACTAATAGTTCCCAAATGTTTAGCACATTGCCTAGCATGTGGCAGGTACCCAGCACATATTTGTAGAATAAACAGGAACATGTCCTGTAGACTCACTACCAGGGTTGGAGAATACTCCAGCTGTTCACTATATATATTTTCTTCTCAGGTGTACTCTTTGGACTCTGCTGATTCTTTCCAAAGCTTCTACAGTCCCCACAAGGCTCAGATGAAGAACCCCATACTGGAGCGTCTGGCAGAGCAGATTGCAACTCTGTGTGCCACCCTGAAGGAGTACCCCGCAGTGCGGTATCGGGGGTAAGGCAGTGCACCAGTCTGCCTCAGATGGCATCCCATGTGTCCCCCAAGTGGTGGAGCTGGCCCGAACCCTTCTTTCGGCCTTAAGGTTCCTCTGGCGGTTATCTCAAGAGGATCAAGATTTGAGAGTCCCTCATTTAAAATTATTTTTTAAATGGTTTTGTTAATCTTTTAAATTTTATAGTGAAATATAATAATATATACAAAAAAGAGCAGAAATATATACATTCAGTATTAAATAACCAAAATGTGAACCCCTATGTAACTGTAATCAGTTTTCATACAGTTTTCATGCAGTTTACAGTTTTCTTCCTAGCGTTTAAAAACATCATCTTTGCAAAAGATATTTTAAAGTAAGAGAAACTACAAAGAGAATCATTCCCTAAAAGATATATTACTTAGACTTTATAAAGCCATTCACTCCTCACTTGCTTGCTATGTGCTGAATGCTGGGGGACTTGAAGCTGAAGACACAGCCCCTGATCTGGGAGGGCTGGTAAGACAGGCATCCCTACATCTGTGTGCATGAGAGATGCATACCTGCGACCCTGACTCTGTGAGACAGGCCACGCCAAGTGCTTTGGGGTACCCAAAGTAGGGAGAGAGCCCTTCAGCTGAGGATGAGTAATAGCTTCAGATTAGAGGTGACAGTAGGCCCGGCATGGTGGTTGACACCTGTAATCCTAATACTCTGGGAGGCCAAGGCAAGAGGATTGCTTGAGGTCAGGAGTTCGAAACCAGCCTGCACAGAGTGAGACCCCATCTCTTAAAAAAAAATAGAGGTGACAATAGACCAATGGAGAAAGGAGGGGATGGCATTTTGTGTGGACACTTGGCTCTTGCCATTGGTATGAGCAAAGCTTGGAGTTGGGAAAACAAAGGGCAATTTTGTGAGGACTAGTATTCCAGCACAGTATATGTGTAGGGCAGTGGAGTGAGATGAGATTCAGGAGGCCTCAAATGCCAGGTTTGGGATTATGTCCTTCAGTGGTTAGCACTACAGGGAGCGCACAGGGCCCGGACATGGAGTGATGGGAACAGGCTGGGCAGGTGAGGATGGGATCCACAAGAGTGCAAAGGTGGACTCGGCCCAACCTGGGAACTGCAGACAGGTTGGGGGTAGGGCAGGAAGGGTTACGGCTGCCAAGGTATCAAGCTGAGGAGACTGGTAGCACGGTGGTGCCAGGGATCATGTACTGTACCTGGCCATTGCCTCATTGCCTGTGGGAACTCATGGCTGTAGAAAAACACCTCCCTGTGACTGCTCCAGAGCCTGGCTTTCCTCCATTTTTGGTATTCACTGACAAAAGCCTGGTGGCACTTAAGAAATGAGGCCTAGGTGGTATCTCCTGGCCCAGGGTGGGAGCCCAGGCTGGTTGCCAAGGCTGGCCAGGTGGCGGGCAGCACCCGCCCATTGTGTCAAGTCAGGTGGTGCCCAGGGAGCATTGTCAGACTTGGCCATGGGGAAAGGTTCAAAGGTTCTCCCTCATACTGGTTCTGGTTGTGCCAGATGGATGTCACTTGCTAACAAAACAAGACCCAAGGGAATGTGAATTGAGGGGCGTGAGAGTCATATGAGTCAGGCTCAGAGCCCTGGTCCTGGGAGAAGGGTGAACGGTCAGGGCCTCTGCTGAAGGGTGGTGGTTTATCGGAAGCTGCTTGGAAAGACTACTTCTGTTTCCATTTAGATGACTAACAAAAAAGTACAAGAAATCATTTTTGTTCAAGGCACTGAACTAAGTATTTTATTTAGCTTTTCTGTTTTAATTACATGTGATATATAAATGTACTCTCGTTGTAACTAACACAGATGATGCTTGTGTCTCCCTTAACCTTCCCTGCACTGTCCCAGGGGCAGTCAGTGCCATTGTTTGGGTGCATGGGTGGTTCACGCTGTGTCATTCCTCCTTTGTCAGGGAATACAAGGACAATGCCTTGCTGGCTCAGCTAATTCAGGACAAGCTCGACGCCTATAAAGCTGATGACCCAACAATGGGGGAGGTAAGTTTGGCTTGGACCACATGGTTCTCTTACTAAGGGACACCGTTTGTGTGACAGTCCAGAAGACAGCTCAGTTCTGTTGCTCACAGTGCAAACATGGATGCTACTGTTCCTGAAGATTGGCTCAAGTGAAATGCCCAAAGCCCCTGGGGCAGGGTTGTTCAGTGTAGCCAGGGTGACCAACCTGTTTCCATTTCCCAGTTTCAGCTCTGAACATCCCAGGTCCTTGGAAACCCCCAGAAGTACAATAGCAAAACCAGAAAGTTGACTTTGGTAGCTTCTCCAGACCTTATTCAGATTTTACTAGTTTTTCAGTATACTCTGTGTGTGCAGTTCTGTGCAATTTTATCACGTGTATCAGTGAGTGTAACCACCGCTACAATCAAGATACAGACCTGTTCCATCACTACCTAGGTTTTCAAACTGAAAGTCCAGGGTCCAGGAAACACCTTCGGCCCCAGGCACACTGAGTGGTTGGTCATCCCATTTGTAGTTAAACCTGGAGTGCTCTTCTGCTTAAACTCTCTTCAGCTCCTAGTGCAGTTTCAGATCTCCTTCAAAGTGCTCTTGTTATGAAATAGAAACACTGGAGCCTCACATGGTATTTATTGATGTTCTTATCAAGCAGTATGTAGGCTATGCAGTGCTGTTTTAGTAGATTTGCACCTCAGAGCTTGCTTCCAGTAGGTGGAGAAGTTGGAGTTGTCGAGGTGGCTGGTGAGGCATCTGCCTGTTTCCCCCTAGGGCCCAGACAAGGCGCGCTCCCAGCTCCTGATCCTGGACCGAGGCTTTGATCCCAGCTCCCCTGTGCTTCATGAGTTGACTTTTCAGGCTATGAGTTACGATCTGCTGCCTATTGAAAATGATGTATACAAGTAAGTATAATGTCACGGCCCCCGGAGGGACTGCAGCTTTGCAAATGAACCAAAAACACCTCTAGCTTAAGAAAGCTAGGAAAAGTGGGTGCATTGATACAGTCTTGAGAATAATTCTCTAAGTTTTTCTGTGAGTTCCCCAAATTCACATGACATTTCTAGATGGGAACTCATGCCCCTTTTAGGGAAGACAAGAACTTTAGATCTTTAGCTCCCAGCTCATAGTCAACTCAGTTCATAGCCTGCTTAGATATGTTAGTATGTCGATTTGTGTGTGTGTGTGTGTATCTTAGAGTTGAAACTTAATTATCATGAAATATGATGATAGGCTGGGTGAGGTGTATCACACCTGTAATCTGAGCATTTGGGAGGCTGAGGCAGAAGGATCCCTTGAAGCTAGGAGTTTGAGACCAGCCTGGGCAACATAGTGAGGCCCTGTCTCTACAAAAAATTAAAAAAAATTAGCTGGGCATGGTGGTGTGTACCTGTAGTCCCAGGTACTTGGGAGGCTGAGGCAGGAGGATCTCTTGAGTCCAGGAGTTTGAGGCTGCAGTGAGCTATGCTCACACCACTGCACTCTAGCCTGGGTGACAGAGGGTGACCCTGTCTCTAAAAAGAGAAAAGAAATATGATAAAATATACCGACAAGAGTTTCTTTGCAGAAAAGCTGTTTTCCTCATTATAAAAAATATTTTTCTTGGTAATAATCATCAGAAACTCAGTTTCTAAAAACCAGTTTTTCTGGAATCAAATGTTGTATGAGAACAGACATTGTTCTCATGTTATTTATTTTATAATGTTGATAATAAAGATGGTGGTTTCAAAATGAAGATTCTAAAAATATGAGTGAATCTCAGCTACTGTCCCTGTTGGTGCCTGTCATTCTTGCTTCCTCCAGCTGTTCATGGTGTCCATGTAATAGTATGCTGAGGGCTTATTGCAAGTAGCTGCCAAAAGCTCTTTAGGTACCACACATCTGAGGATGGCATCCCAGTCTCTTGCCAGAGAGAGACAAATAGGATTCTTGCCTTTCCCCTGTAGGTAACTGTAGACCCACACACAACCTGACTGCTTGCTCTGTACCAGGTGGCTCAGGTGGAGCTTTTATCAGCCGACCCTGAGGATTTTAAGAAAAAATTTCAAGTTGATTGCCTTTGATTAGAGCTTTGCGTCTCTCCTGCCCAAGGAATTGCCGCCCATGTCAGTGCTGACACAGCAGACCTGACCGGCACATCAGATAGAGCGGAGGGCTGTGACCTGCTGTTGTTATAAGGGGGTCCTATGAATGTTGTGGGGACAGTGTGCTTCAACTGAGTCTGGTCTCCTCTCTAGGTATGAGACAAGCGGCATTGGAGAGGCACGGGTGAAGGAAGTGCTGCTGGACGAGGACGACGACCTGTGGATAGCGCTGCGCCACAAGCACATCGCAGAGGTGTCCCAGTAAGAGCCCCTTCCTTACCCTTCTCCTCAGTTGCTATTGATGATGGGTGCCCTCTAGGCAACTTGGGGAAGCTCATCAGAGGGTGATTTTGTTCCCTTGACAGAGTCACCAGTGTGCTAACCAATTGTGATAAATCCCTTCTGTTCTCTGAGCTTGAGCTACTCCAGCTTCATGAAATTAGGAAATCTATTCTATGTTAGGGTTGCTTTTAGAATTCTTGGAAAGCATGTGTAGCTCTCTCAGAAAAATGCTTATTAAGCATAAACATTGAAAGCCAGTTTATTCCATTGAAAGATCCAGGCACCACTGCATACAAGTGGACTTTCTTTTCTATAGCTGGTATGCAGTCTCTCCTGTGTCTTACCTACAGTTTCTGAGCTAGAGCAGTTGTCTATATACTGAACAATACCCTGCGCTGAAAATGTTTCAGAATGTTTCTAATATTTAAACATTGTTTTAAGACCATTAAAAGCAGATAACAATTCTGGTTTTTGAGGAAGACACATTATGCTAGATTGAGTTGGTGATAACCTCAGCAAATTCATAAGGAAGAGTGAGAAAATGACACAGCCCTCTTTAGTTCTGCTGTTGAGAGAAGTGGTCTCCAAACTCTTTTGACCACTCAACTGTAAAAAGTAACCCATATTTCCCATAATTAAATGTTCTTAGGAATTAAATATGTTTTTTATTATACTAATACATGTGTTTACAACGTACATATATATTTGTGTATTTTTCAAACATAAATTATGTACATTCAAACAAATTTCTAAAGAATAAGATAAAATAAACTTAAATAGTTGTCCAATATTTTCTTCCTCTTTTCTCTTCAATCATCTGCTAGTACACCCCAATCTGGAGACCACTGGTTTAGAATATTAATTACAAAAACAATGTATCTCTCTTCTCTTAGAAAATCACTTTAAATGCATACTTACTGGCAGGAAAAGTCATCACATATTCCATGTTCTAAAGGAAGAACACTGCATGGCTTACGTAGCATCCGTAGCGAGGCCCTTGGTGCTGCTGTGGAACTTGGCTGCCTTCTTTTATTTTCTAGGGAAGTCACTCGGTCTCTGAAAGATTTTTCTTCTAGCAAGAGAATGAATACTGGAGATAAGGTAACCCATGCCAATGCCCGAATGCTTTTTCCTACTGAGAGCAAGAAGAAATCGCCTAGGTATAGGACTAATGAGTTAGTGAGGTTGTATTTCTCTCTCTATTTAATATCATTTTGTCTTATTTTTACATTTAAGATTCAAATCTGGAGCCCCCATCTTTTGATATTTTAGAGAGCTGCTTTTTGTTACTCTGAGGATTCAATGTTTACTGTTGTGGATCATGATTCATTTTAAGCCAAAAGAACTATAAGACCTTTTTTTAGCTTGTGATGGAGTTAGAATTCATAACCTACCTTACCCAGGCCTTTCCTTTTCCTAACTGTTTACCAGAGGTGACATACCCATCTTAATCAAGGCAGGTGGACTTGCCAAAATGCAGCTCTGGTTGCATTACTCCCATGCTTAAAACCATTTAGTCATTTCTGGTTCCAGTCACACACACACCCTGCCACTACTTCCAAGGCCCAGGTCCGCAGGCCCCCAGGGCATGTCTCTGGTCTCACCTCTGCCTCCCTCCTTGCCCAGCCCCCTTGCCCCAGCCTCAGACCTTGCCAGGTTCTTTGGCTTAGACATTGTGTCCTCCAGAAACATTCCCTGGCCCCCTCCCTTCACTCACTAGATGCCTTTGCCCTGTGTACCCACACCATCTGGTGAATCCCCTCAAAGAGCCCTAATCTCTCTTATAATGCCTTGTTTGTCTGGCTACTCTCCTAGATGTTAAGCTCCATGAAGCAGAAATTCTTTTTTTTTTTTTTTACTTTTTGTCCTTATATCTCCAGCACCTAATAGTGCCTGGCATGTAGTAGTAATTCAGTACATTCTTATTGGGTAAACGAATGGGATTAGATGGATTACACAGAAAGTAAATAGATCCATTTCAACTGTCGCAATGCAGATTCCAGCCTTCTCTAACCTCCCTGTGTTCTACCTGTCTACACAACGACAGCCTTTGTGCCAGCAGGAAATGCAGACTTGTTGCCAAGACTGTTTGATGTGAGGATGCAGGAAAACAGTGTATAGAAGAAAAATCTTTTTTTTCCTTAGCAAGAATTAGGCTCTCAACAACTTTCTAGTCCAATAAGAATAGAATAAAACATACTTGCTAGAGACTTCAGAGTTCAGTTCCCAACATGTAAGTAAGGTAATCACTGTGTTTGGAATCAAAAAATTTTTTGAGCCACAGGCCTGGAAATCTAAACACATGATCTTGTGTTTCACAGATTCGTTTTGAGAGTTACAGGGAATGCATGTGGGAAGTCTAGTGTGTGTGGCTGTCCTGTCCTGCACCCACAAGCCTTACAAAGCCTTATTAGCTCAGGGCTGCTGCAGTGACACCACGTGCTTTTGTTTCCCTTACAGACCACCATGCGGGACCTGTCCCAGATGTTGAAGAAGATGCCTCAGTATCAGAAAGAGCTCAGCAAGGTATGGTGATCCCAAATCATGTATTTGAATCATGAGTATAAGCAGCTGCAGAAAGACTTTATAAAGCCATACTACTCTTCATTGAAATCCACAGAATTATAGTAGTCTTCAATTTTTATTAGCAAAGAAGTGAAAGGCTTCGATAGGCAGCTTGTTTCTTATCACTTTCTTTTCTCCTCTTCTTTCTTTTTCTTTATCCTTCCTGTTTCCCTGCTGTTGACAGAGGCCTCTGTTCCTTACCCAATGGGCCCCTCCACGGGCTACTTCAGTGTCCTCACAACATGGCCATTGGCTTCCCCCAGAGTGAGTGATCTGAGAGCTAGAGAGCACCAGGAGGAAGTCACATGCCTGATCTTGGACATCACATAGCATTACTTCCTCCATGCTGTTTATTAGAAGCAGGTCACTAAATCCAGCCCACACTAAAGGAGAGGGAAATTAAGCTCCACCTCCTGGAAGGAAGAGTATCAAAGTATTTGTGGACACATTGTAAACCTGTCATTCCACCCTAACCTCATAAAGGATGTCTCCTTCCTCTTAACTCTTTTAGAATGTGGTTCTCCCTCCTTCCTGACATGTAACACTTTCTACTTTGTGTACGTGTTTTATCTCCCTTATGAGATAGTGCCTAGTGCCTAGCAGTATTCTGTACACAGTAGATGTTTGGTAGATGTTGCATAAATCGTGATTAATTCCTCAGTTACAAACTCTTCTTGTGCTTTTTTCCTAGTACTCCACCCACCTGCACCTTGCTGAGGACTGCATGAAGCATTACCAAGGAACTGTAGACAAGCTCTGTCGTGTGGAGCAGGTAGGACTTTTTCCTTTTCCTTCTGCCATGGCAAGTCTTCTGCCACACCCTTCTACCCAGCTGGATTGTAACTTCTGACCTTGAACATCCTGCAGAATCATAGGAAATAGAGACGGGAATGCCTGCTAAATCGTGTTGTCTCAACTCTCTGGAGCCAGTGTGGTTCCACCCTCAATGGTAGGGACTAGATTGGTCTGGAATGCTGTGCCGTTTGGATTTTGCATGCCTGACTCTTGTGAAAGGTTCTGTTTTCCCTGGAATGCCTGAAGAAAGATGTGTGGGTTCTGAGCCCTGTGTTGACAGGACTGGCTGAGTTTTATATTCTGAGTGGGTTTTCCTCCTGCTGCAGCTATGCCAGCTTTGGAGGCCTAGAGGCTGAGAGATGGTAGTGCACTGGAAGGTCAGGATTCACCCGAGGCATCAGTGAGTGCAATTAGGAGTACGAGTTGAGAGTTTAGGATTTGAGTTCTGTCTCTGTCACTAATTATTTGATATGCCTGTTTCTCTGTTTTATTTTCTTCCTTTGCAAAAGGAAAATCAGTGCTGACATTGTTCAGGAGTGTCACATGGAGTCACTATCCCTGACCCTCCTTTCTTCAAGCTTCTTCATTGCTTTCTTCAAGCATTACAACGTCACTAAACTATGGGTCAACTCCAAAGGGAAGAGAGGATGTTAAAAGATTCTGCAGCCTCAGCTGAAAGTCTCTTTTCATGGAAAAAACTATCTCAGGTTTTCAGTGTGAAGCTAAGATTTAACACATTGACTGCCACACTAGAAGAAAAATTTTTTTCCTTGGGGCCATGCTGATATATTACAAAAATAGAATAAAAACTTCAAAAACCTAGAAAAAATTAGCCGGGCATGGTGGCGCATGCCTGTAGTCCTAGCTACTCGGGAGGCTGAGGCAGAAGGATTGCTTGAGCCCAGGAGTTTGAGGTTGCTGTGAGCTAGGCTGACGCCACGGTACTCACTCCAGCCCGGGCAACAGAGTGAGACTCTGTCTCAAAAAAAAAAAAACTTCAAAAACAAAACTATTCTTTCTAATTTAATGAAAAATTTGTTATTTTTATTGTTTTCTGTGTATGAGTTATATGCAACTTGAAAAATAGTTTTTGCGGCTCCCAAGATGAAGAGATGTGTGAATTACAAATGCTTCACAAGGCCCTGGGCTCAAAACTAGAGTGAGTTGAATACAACTCACATGGCAGTTAATGTGTTAAATCCTCTGGTTTGATGTGACTGGTTCAGCTTAGGTTTGTAAGCCCTGTCCTATGCCATTGAGTGTTTTAAAGGGGGAAGTTGCCAGGCGCGGTGGCTCACGCCTGTAATCCTAGCACTCTGGGAGGCCGAGGCGGGTGGATTGCTCAAGGTCAGGAGTT
>CAUYMX010035523.1:0-11979 GCA_963573855.1 Lepilemur septentrionalis
ACCTCTTTGAAATCTTTTTGAGGTACAGCATGAAATTATTAAAATTATAAATGTACATGAATTTGCTTATTTAGCTCTCAACACTATTAATCTAAAGAATAAATCAAATTTTATGGCAAGTACAAGTGGGGCCCATTCTTCCATGACCCAAATTTGAATATAGTAGTCTTACTAGCCTTTTCTGCCTAAGTGACCCTCATATCTGTCACAGTTCAGCAACTCATTTTAGTGGCCCTATCCCTGACTCTATCGTGCAGGCCTGACTGATTTCCAGATCCTGAATTCCAGGGTAGTGAGTTCAACCTCAACCTTCATTTTGTTCGCCTTCCTCATTCTGCTCCTCACAAGCCAGTTCTCTAGCATGGTACCTTGGCCTCCTTTCCTTTTTTTCATTATATTAGCCCCTCATTGTTTTGCTTTTCTTCGTATAGGCTTTACTCTGCTGTCTGCCTTTTCTGTGCCTCTCAGGTCACAGATTGCTGAGTGTTACCCGACACTGATAAATAATATTACAAATCACAGGTTTCTGACCTTAGACATTAATAACATCTCGTGATCTTTTTACTTTAACTGGCCAGCTCCTTTCCCTATAGGAACTATGTAAGTCCTCATCATTCAGGTCCCCTTATGTTTTAACATGTGACATTGCTTTCCCCCCCCCCCCCCGCAGAGAAAATAAAAGTTTATCAGGTGTGGATTTCTTCAGTTTCCTGTCTTTTGAACTATCTATCTCATCCATTAACTACATTTTTCCCAATCTAAGAGGAAAAGTTGTTCAAGAGTACAATAGTATTCTGTCCTTAACAGTTTTTTTCTCTGTCATATCCTTCCATCCATTATCCTCTTTCTAGCCTGTGTTTTTTAAAATTTTTTTGCAGAGATGAGGTCTCACTGAGTTGCCCAGGCTGGTCTCAAACTCCTGGCCTCAAGCAATTCTGTGTTGGCCTCCCAAAGTGCTGAGGTTACTACAGGTGTGAGCCACTGCCCTGGGCCTTAGCCTGTGTGTGTATATATATATTTTGGTTGCAAGCATCAGAATCTCCTGGATATTCTGTGTTTAACTTCTCCCTTTTCCCTGTCATCTTTCCTGTTCCCCCAACACAAGCTCAGTCTCTCCTATTCTAAAAATAACATGACTCTTGACCGGGCATCTAGTGGATACCACTTTGTCCCTCTTGTGTTTGTTCCTCGGTCTACTGCAATACAGCTTCTGTTCTCACCTCGTTGTTGAAATTACTCAAGCCATGACCACTGATGACTTCTTAAATTGTCCAGTGTGTTGTACTCTTTCCCTGACACATGTCTTTTGAAACTTTAATCTTATTAACCACACCTTTTGAAACGTTTCCCCTTTGGCTTTTGGGATGTGGTGCTCTCTTCATTCTCTGTCTGACCATTTCTTCTTACTTTTGGGGGCTTGGAGTTTAGGTTTTTTCTCCACAGCTCTGATGTTGTCCTGCTTCTCTACAAATACCGTACACTTTTTATGTACAACTTATGTCCTTCCACAGCTTCAACTACGTTCTGTAAATAGACACTCCCAAATCCTTACCTAAGCTGGGTTTTCCCTGCTGAGTTCTAGACTTAGGTTTTTGTTGCCTCCTGCTCTTTCTACCTGTATATCTCCAGAAGTCTCTGCTGTAAGCATCAATAAACAATCTTTGACTCTTTCCTCTTACTTACCAAATCTTACGTTGCCTCGTAAGAGCCGCCCGTCTCCCACTACACTGCCTTAGTTCAGACCTTATTGTCTTTCATGTGGTGTCTTGCAGAAGTCTTATTCTTGCCTGTGTGCTTGCTGCAATTCATGTTTTATCTGGTAATTTATTCAATAATATTGATCAGTCACCTAATATGTGCCGGACCCTATGATGAGCTCTGAACATACCATGATGAGCAGAAACAGGTATGGTCCCAGCTCTTAGGGAGCTTGCTTTCTAATGGGTGAGACAAATTATTAATATAATCAAGCCAGAGTGTATGTGTTAAAGAGAAGAAACACAGTTCTCTGAGATAATCTAACAAAGGAAATGACTTGCTCTAGGAAGACAGAGAAGACTTCCTTGAAAAGGTGTGATTGCACTGAGATCTGAGGGGTAGATTTTCCAAGTCTTGTAAATAGTCCCGCATGTGCCCAGACCCGTAGGAGGAACTACAGGGGCAAAGAAGCAGGAGGCAATGGTCTGATATGAGGCTACAGAGGCAGAGGGACGGTGTCAGACCGTGGAGAGTTGTATAGGCCACATTATACTAGAAAGCTGGGAATCCAATGAAGTGTCCTTTACAGGTGGATGAGCCAGAAGATCATTCTGGCTGCAGTGTGGAGAATGGCTCCGAGGGGAGCCTAAGAGACAAACCACTTGTAGACCATAGACAACAATCTTTCTAAAAGGCATAAATGAACTTCCCCCTCTTCAAAATTCTTCAGTTGTGCTATAATAAATTCTAAACTACTTAGCTCAACAAACAAGGTCCTTTCTGGCACTCTGTTTCTAGTCTCTTCCACCACTACCTGAAGTGTGCTTATGCCTGGCCTTTTTGTTTACTGCTACTTGACCTTTGCGCTTTCTGTTTCCTTTACCTATACTGCCCTCTATCCAGCCTTGTGAGCCTAGGGAACTTCTGTTTTCCAGCAAGGCACAGCTCCACCACCACCTCCTCTGAGAAGCTTTTCCAGAACATGCTCCATTCCCTACCCCAGGAAGAAAACAAAAAAGTCTGTTGTTTATTCTGAGTACCCCACAGCATAAGCTATTGACACTTATGTAAGTTTATTTACCTGTCCTGGCATGACCGAGCTCCTTGATATCAAGGATTATTTCATTCACCTTTGTTTTATTCTTTCTTGTCTAGCACTGTCCCTGGTGCCTAATAAATATTAAGCATTCCATTTATCTGTTCTGACCACTTTACTTTTATCAGTAGTCAGGTCAGTTAAACATTTATTGACCATGTAACTATGCCAGGTGTGCCGGAGATTAACACACATACCAGAGACCCTACGTTTGATCCATTTTTCTCATGTTAACTGTGCTTCCTTTTACTTTTATTCATTTACATTTAAAATGTTTCTTGGTAGGAACTTCGTGTTCATTGTATAGATTTAGAGTGGAGAATCATTATTTGTCAAATCTCGGTTTTCTGGAACTGCGGAGTGTCTCTTAAAGTTGATTTTAAAGTTAGAGATGAATTACACAATCTTATCTGAACTGCAGAAGAGTACTCTGGTGACGTAAATTAACTCCTTGGTGATCAGTTATGTCTGTCCGGGTGCCACAGAAACTAGGGTGCCTTTGATTGTTAGGTTTAGGGCAGAGCTTGTAATGTTTTTACCTGGATCTGTTGTTTGAGGAGGGTCACAAATTGACTTGATCTTTTTTTTTTCTTTCTTTCTTTCTAGATAACAGCAAAAGCTTCTATCATTTTTGTTACTCTTCAGTACAATGTTACCCTCCCTGCAACAGGTAGGTAATTTTCATTAAGAATTTTCTATTTAAGTAAATGTTCAGTTAAACAAACTTGGAAATGTCCATGAACACTAGGTTCTACATTAATCATCACAGACCTCATCCATGATTCAACTAAACATTACTTTGATTTTGTAATGCTAGATCTAGTGTTTTTGGTTGACATTATCCTGTATATTATATGAAAATCAGTTTTATGGGTTTAATATGTATTATATGTTTTTGTGACTGGGCTTAAAAAACTTTCTGTTTTGCCTTCTGATTTTTTCATAAGAAAATTTGAATAGTAGATATTTTAAATTTGTTTAAAGTGTCATTGTTTAGTCAGGGCATCTAAAGGCCCAATGTTCAGGTTCAGTTTTTCTGACCTATAGGTTATGTTTTGGACCTGTAATAACAGTTCTTTTAAGTCTATTTTCACTTTTGTTGTGCTCTACTTCTAACAATTGTTTTGATTAGAGAGAATGTTGGAAACTCTAGAAATTATCTGGTAATAGTGTCTAAACTACACTTTTATTTTTTACTTCAGAAAATGTTATTTCTTCATCTGGGTATGGTGGCCCGCTCCTTCCCAAGTAGCTGGGAAGCTACTTGGGGGCTGAGACAGGAGGATTGTTTGAGCTTAGGAGTTTGAGCTTGCAGTGAGCTATGATTGCACCACTGCACTCCAGCCAGGGCAACAGAGCAAGACCGTGTCTCTTAAAAAAAATATTTTTTCTAAATTATTCTATGTGAAAAATCAAGTTGTTAAAAAAAAAATCAAGTTATTGGAAGTTGATTGAAGTAATTGAAGATAGTAATATTAACTAGCACGGGTGAGGGATGGGATAATTTTGGTTAATAAATATTAACATTCAGAGGCAGTAAACCTGTCCAGAGGTTTTCTGTTTAGAATGTAAGGTCACATAGTATATAACATTGAATTGGGGCTTTGTTCAGTTACATATACCTTTGTAAATGTTTGATTTAGTGACTTAGATATCAGGTTACTCAAAACTACAGTGTTGTTTTGAAATTTGAATATGCCAGAGAAGAATAAGGCTCTTTTTTTTTTTTTTTTGAGACAGAGTCTCACTCTGTTGCCCTGGCTAGAGTGCCGTGGAGTCAGCCTAGCTCACGGCAACCTCAAACTCCTGGGCTCAAGCAATTCTCCTGCCTCAGCCTCCCGAGTAGCTGGGACTACAGGCATGTGCCACCATGCCCGCCTAATTTTTTCTATATATTTTTAGTTGGCCGATTAATTTCTTTCTATTTTTGGTAGAGACGGGGTCTCGCTCTTGCTCAGGCTGGTTTCAAACTCCTGACCTTGAGCGATCCACCTGCCTCGGCCTCCCACAGTGCTAGGATTACAGGGCTGAGCCACCCCGCCCGGCCCAAATAAAGCTCTTTTACCTAAATGGTCCCCATAAACATAAAGTTTGAGAACAAGAAGTATTAGCAGTTCATAAGTATTTGATACAGATTTGTTTTGAAAAATTATAGCAAATGCAAGGGCTAAAAACAATTTTAAGTAATAGTTGCCTTTATCTCTACTGCTTATAGATACTGATTATAGATCTATTGCTTAAAGGATTGTTAGTACAGTTCCAAAGCATAATTTATAGGTCAGAAACAAATGGGAAAAATCTGTTTTTCCATTTGTTTTCTGGTGGAAAAAACAGATCAAGTCAGTTTTTCCTTCAGAATCGTAATGTCTAATTTGAAAGTAGAGGTAGAAAGGTTCCAAAAGTTCTTTGACAAAAACAGGCACATGGGCTAGGTATAACTTTATCAACCTAATCTATACCCCTGGGGTAATATCAGTATATTGAATGTGGCCTCCTCTCCCCTGTTTTTTGGTCTTTGGTGGCTGTAACTAACATGTGTCAAGTCTTTATATTTCTGAAGCTTTAGATTTCTAGATAGTCTCCTCAATTTTCTTTGTCCCTTAAGACTCAAGATGCCCAGGAGCAAGTTATTTATGATGTTTGTATAGAGCTTTTTTATTAGGTTAGTTTTCTTTTGTTTGTTTTCATAACTGTGTTGTATATAACCTTATGTATATTTTTGTGTATGTGTGTCCTTTTTGGCCTTCAGAAGAACAAGCTACTGAATCAGCATCCCTTTATTACTATGGTATCAAAGATTTGGCTACAGTTTTCTTCTACATGCTAGTGGCGATAATTATTCATGCCATAATTCAGGAGTATGTTTTGGATGTAAGTATGCAATCTTAGAAATCTATGCTTTGTAAAGTACTAGCTTTCCATACTCTGATAGTTAGTTACATATTGAATGTATATTATACTTTATTCTTAATTACTAATGGCTGTTTTTATTTTTAGAAAATTAACAGGCGAATGCACTTCTCCAAAACGAAACACAGCAAGTTTAATGAATCTGGTCAGCTTAGTGCATTCTACCTTTTTGCTTGTGTTTGGGGCACATTCATTCTAATCTCTGTAAGTATGTCTCATATTGTTGTTCTCCTTCCTCATCTAAGATTAGGAACTCTGCTAATGAACAAGTATAAGTTAAGAGTTTCAGTGATACATCTCTGTTTTAGTTAAGTTTTTATACAGCAAAAATTCTAAGCCTTATTCATAGTCATTTGTAGATACTTCTGTATTAGCAAAAGCGTAAGACATTAGTGATACTCGTACTAGGTTACAAGAGTTGTAATGTTTCCAGTCATTTCCTCCTTTAAAAACAGTGTAAGAAACATAAAATGTATAACTTTTCAACTGAGGCAGTCAAAACCTTTAATTGTATCACTCTAACGAATGAGGAGCGAAAAGGCTTTCTGAAACTAATAAGCATATATATTATTAGTAGTAAGAGTCCCTTAAGTTTATATGATGTTCCATAGTTTACATACTTTTGAGTTTGCTGGGCATATAGTTTTTTTTTTTAATCACTATGTTACAGATGAATGACAGGCAGTGAATTTTTAGGGTACAACACTTAATGTTGGAAATAGACTAAAACTCAACTTTTCAATTCAGTGCTCATTCCATTTTACTCTGCTGCTTTAATAATACTGTGTAAATACATGTAAATTTAAAATCTTATAAAAGTTTCACTTCTGTGAGAAAATACTCTTATAAAAAGGTAAGTCACTTTAGATTTTATTTTATTTTATTTTTTTACATATGCGGTAATTCTCACCAAATAGATGTGATTGTCTAAGAAAAAGATTTGAGTAGTATTTTATGGACATAAATTCATAAAACTTGGCAGCACTCTGATCCTTCATCTTCTGTTAGGTGCCACATCATTTCCTGAAATCCTTGTGACAAAATTCATCTCTTTTGTAGCTGTTATACCTCTGTTATATACTATTGCTGTTTATTGGTTGTTTTATGTTTGTGTACATGTATTTTTTTATTCTACTGGATTGAAAGGTTTTTGAAGGCCAGTAATTATGTCTTACGTGATTCCATGTCTCATTCATATCATTGATTTTCATTTTGCTAAAGTAAGCAATTCAAATTGAATTGAAAAATAACTAAAACAATTAATAGGGTTTAACTTTAGTGGGTTCTTCGAAAGCTTATATGGGAAACCGTAAATGTTTAAGAAATGAAAATATTGTCTTATTTTCCAGGAAGTTTTCATTGTACTCATAGGTTAATTTTTATGTCTTCTTTCTTAGGAAAACTACATCTCAGACCCAACTATCTTATGGAGGGCTTATCCCCATAACCTGATGACGTAAGTCATTTTTAGCAGGCTTTTCTTTGTTCAGTACCGTAGTCATGTCAATATTAAGCAGAATTCATTCTTCTTATTTTTTTTTTAGGACCTTAGACAAATTCATAAAAAAGGTTAAAGTATGTCTTTGACAGTCCCACTGCCATAAGAAAAAAATTCCTGTGTACTTTTTTTAATGTATATAATCTTTTCAGCATCTTTATTAACTTGATTCAGCTGATTGTAACAATATTAACACTCTTTTCCCTTTCTTCTTCCTCCTTTTCTTTGCTCCCCATGCCCTTATTTTTCTCTTTCACTCCTTCCTTTCTTGTCCTCTTCTACTATAAGCTTCTTCAGGTTAGGGATTGTTTTTGTATCTCTTTAGCCCTCAGAGTTTCTATACTGTCCTGCCAGGTTACAGTGCTCAGTGGTTATAAAGATCTTTAGCTTAATTATTCATTCTTCAAGCCTAGCTCTAGTACCTCTATTCCATGTCATTAATAATTTTCCTTGCTATGTTAGCCTGTATTGGTCTTTTGCTTCCCTGTATTCATCATTTTGGGTTATGTTTTATGAAGTATCTATATATTGTTTTGATTGTCCTATAATTTTTGTCTCATTTATATGAGTCTTGTATTGTGCCTATACCCACCAAGACTATATGTGCCTTGGCAGCAGTAGGAACTATCTTTTTATATTATATTCTTTGTTGTACCAGCTAGATTGCCAGTGCTTGTCACGTAGAAGTACTTGTGAATACATTATAATGTGAGAATTGGAGAAAAAGATACAAAGTAAAGAAGGGAATAACATGAACATGAATCTCTTTAAGTCCAACAGTAATACCCACTCTACTGAATCATACTCTGAATTTTAAAAATTTTATTAGTTCAATGAACTTTTGTAGAATGGGTTATGGGACTGTATTCCCCTTTTGGAGGAGAGGGGAGAGGGAGAATAAAGAAGATGCGGAAGGGCTAGAGGGATATGATGTGAAGGGAGACTGTTGCATCAAGACTGATTATGATATACCCCTGGAGAACCCTTCTGTGCCTTATTCCTCTCTTTAGTCTTGGCTCTGCCTCCATTTTGGGGGGCTGTCTCCATGTTCCAACCAGGGAGAGTTACTGTATTTCCCTAAGAAGAAAAAAAGCGAGAGGATATTTGAAATTAGGGTTGTCCCAATTTCAGATGATTATTAATCTATGCGCCATTGCTTTTGTGTCAGACTTTTTGCCCTTCCCATTCCTTTTTTGATGAAACCATATAGATCTGTGGGTTGGTTGTGTTTCTTATGTTTTCAGTAGCTAACATGACATACTAATCAGTATTAATTAACTAATAAACAAAGGCTCTGGCTCCTCCCAGCTAGTTTGCATGTTAACAGCATTCACTTCTTTGGCTGTTGTTTAATCCAGGGGAGTTGACTGACAGTGGGAATATCCTAGGGAGATGGGGAAAGTCGTTGTTGAAGAGTTGTTTAAAGATATGCAGAATATTATATGAAATGATAAGGCAAAAGGTAGTTACTTAGCATATCTTTTCTTTTTTTCTTTTGTTTTCTTTATTGAAGTGTAATTTACATATCATGCCTTTACTCCATTTTAAGTATACAATTAAATGGTTATTAGTAAATTTACCAAGTTGTACATCTATTCATAAATCAGTTTTAGAGGATTTCCTTCCCCCTATTGTGACCCCTAATTCCCATATCCTTTATTTTATTCTTTACAAATATTATGCTTTAAAAGATATTCTTCACTTTCTTGTTTTGTGCAGATTTCAAATGAAGTTTTTCTACATATCACAGTTGGCTTACTGGCTTCATGCTTTTCCTGAGCTCTACTTCCAGAAGACCAAAAAAGTAAGCTGGGATTGTAGTTTTAAAAGTTTTGTCCTTTTTTTTCTTTTTTATGAAAGTCTTTGTAAAAGTATTTCCTCTCATCTTTGCCCTTCCTCCTTCCTCCTCACCTCAACTCTTCCCGTCATTCTCCCACCACCCCCCTTTACACAAAAACTAAAATCCTTAAGAATTTCTTTAAAAACCTTTGGTTAGTATTTTAACTTGGGACTCTTTTATATTTGACTTGCTGATTGCTCATTTTAAAATTATATTACTTGTGAGAACACTTGGGACCGATTGAACTCTCAGGATCATGCATAAATATCCTGAGAGTGGAACAGGGTTGGGGTGGTAGGCATATATTTGTCTTAGCTTTTTAAAAAGAATAATGGAGGAACGTTGGATATTAAATAATAAGTTGGACTCAAAAAAATATAAATACTGGTAATGTAAATTAAAATTCAATTTTTTGGGTGGGCGCGGTGGCTCACGCCTATAATCCTAGCACTCTGGGAGGCCGAGGCCGGCGGATCGTTTGAGCCTAGGAGTTCGAGACCAGCCTGAGCAAGAGCGAGACCCCCATCTCTACCAAAAATAGAAAAAATTAGCCGGGCATGGTGGCGCATGCCTGTAGTCCCAGCTACTCGGGAGGCTAAGGCAGTAGGATTGCTTGAGCCCAGGAATTTGAGGTTGCTGTGAGCTAGGCTGACGCCACAGCACTCTAGCAAGGACAAGAGTGAGATTCCGTCTCAAAAAAAAAAAATTTGTTTTTATTTTAAAAGTGCAAAATTAGTTTCTTCTTACTGATATTCTTAACAATCTATTTCACAGGTAAGGCAAAGGGATTAATCAGATTACTCTACAACTAAGAGTTCTGTATGTAAGTCCCAAAGAAAAATTCAGTATTGAACAAGTAAAACATAGTTAAATATTCACCAGCAAAGCCTTTCCAGAAATGAGTGGAGCATTCCCTTTTTAGCATGTGGGAAAGATGTTTGTTTATTTGAGCGAAAACTAAACTGTTGGAGGTCTGCAGTATCTCGCTCTCTGGTTATGCCCTCGGTACTTCTAAAATCAGGCTTTCATGATATTGCAAAAGTCAACTTTATTTCCTTTATTTAGCTCTTTCTCTGAAACCTATACTAGCTTCTTATTATTTTAAACTCAGATAAACCTGTCTGTACCACCTTTTCCTGGTTGCTCTTCCTCCTCTCTCCTTATATTTCATTCACACTGATAATCCCTAGTTTTATAATCCCAACACATCACTTCTTTTTCCTGGAATACCTTTTCTTTCTGACAAATTAATCAAACACTTTTATTTCCTTTTTTTGTGAGTTTTTTTTTTTAATCCCCGTATATGAAATGCTGTGTGAGATTTACTTCAAAATAATATTGGGTGAAGGGAAGTGGGGAAGAATATAGATGAAACAAGTTTGGTCATTTGTTACTAACTGTTGAGGCTGGGTTATAGGTATATGGAGATTCATTATATTCTTTATCCATTGTACATATATTTCTATTTTTCCACATTGAAAACTTGTTTTTTAAAATCCCCTTACTTTGAGAAGCCTTCCTAAATGGAAGTGTGATAACACGTCCAGTGACCAGTTTATCTCTTCCTCCTCAAAAGCTGCAAAAACTTATTTTTATATGTGCTGCAAATAGTTAATTCATGATTTAGGCACTTGATTTGCTACTGTTTGTGTTTATCTGTCATCATTGATGTTGTCTACTGTGATTACAAAACAGCACCAAATCAGAGGCCATTTACTAAGACACTTAAGTTCTTTTTATGTTGATTTCTTTTATAAAGTAGAATGTTTTTCCAGTTAAGTTGATTGTAAGGATTACAATAAAGATCTTTTATTTTTAAACCTTTGACATAGAGCAATCTTAAAATTATTAGGCCCACAGTTTCCAGTAACCCATCCATATTTAGTAAGCTCCTAATGTGAGTCAGATGTCCTAGAGCTATACTGTCCAAAATGGTAGCCACTAGCCACATCTAAATCAACTTTAAAAGAACAAAATTCACTTTCTTGGTCACACTAGCCATATTTCAACTGCTCATTAGCCACATGTGGCTAGTATCTACCATTTTGGACAGAAGAGATAAAGAACATTCATAATTGCAGAAAGTTCTGTGGGACAGTGCTGTTGAGAATGTCATAGTTTCTTGATGTCTTAGTACCATGGTTCAAATATTTAAAGCTTTCTTCAGGTATTTGTATACTTGTGAACATAATACCATGTCTTCATCTTGTTCACTGACCATGGTAACTAAAGAGGGACATTTCAAAGTAATTGTTCATTTTAGTTTCTGAAGCTCTTTTCTTATCAGTTCCTGCCAGATGGCATTTCTCCAGAAATTCAATCTAATTTTTATGGAATAATTTGCATAACTTAGAACTTAACTGAAACTATTTTTAACACCTACATATGACAGTTGAAAGTAACTGTTTCAAGCAATTAACATAATTTGAAAGTAACAGCTGCATATGTGTTAAACAGTTTCTTAAAATTTTCTCTATGAAAATTATTTTTGGAAGAACTCTTTACTGGAAGAGACTAGTAGAGTGATTGTTTTGAACCAATCCTACAGACAAATGAAGAAAGAAAGGAAGACTGTTAGTAGCAGTTCAAGAAGTGTGTTTCTTTCAAAGAGAGAATTTAAATTACATATACCATGTATGTTTTTTTGTTTTGTTTTGTTTTTTTATTGGGGGAAAACTACAAAGCATTTACAGTACAATGTTTACGGTCACAATTTGTAGTGAGCTGATTTCCCAAAATATATTACCACTCAAGTTGACTTATCTTGTTACATTCAAAAATCTACTCTGTCAGAGTAGTCCATAGAGTACATACATAGTGCTCCAACTGTATCTATGTACAACCAACACTCCATTTTAAGTGTACAATTAAATGATTTTCAGTGAATTTACCGAGGTGTACAGTTAATCACATGAATCAGTTTTTGAGGAATTCCTT
>CAUYMX010035525.1:0-24777 GCA_963573855.1 Lepilemur septentrionalis
AATAGAATTTATTGTAGCATCATATTTCTACTTGCAACTTACAGATATAGTAAAAATATATATGGCCACATAAATTCTATTAGGGAAAATCATGTGTGGCCCCCCACAATGAGCTCAAATCCTGAAATGACAACAATTGAAATTGAATTACTTCTTAGATTAACCTTAAACTTGCAACTGTAAACAAATGAATAGCCTGTTCTTTTTCCTGTAGTCTAATATCAATCTTTGGTGGACTTTTCACCAAGTATATTTTTTAAAGGCAATCAAAGAAATACAATGTAGACTTTATTTTAGAAGACTAGATATTAGAAATTATACGTATTTATAAATATGATATCTAAATGGACAAAAGGCCTGTCAGTGATGAAAGTAACATTAATTGATGATAACGTATTGAAGTACCATAGCAATTTTATGTTGTTTTTTATGAGAATCAAAAAAATTTGGAAAGCCAAATAAAAATATAGGTATTGTTCATAGTTCAGGTGTTTGAATTTATAAATATGTCTTTGAATTTGAAAATATGACATTGTTAGGAGTAAAATCTTTCAATCCATCCATTCCAACACACTTCTGGCATATAAAAATTTATTTCCAGAAATTTAGCCTTGAATGAGACTGGGAAAATTCAAGTTCTTCTGGATCTCTTATTCCTTCCCCACAATACCAATTTTATTGTCCACAGCTATAGTACTTAAGGATTCTTTTCTAAAATGAATCTTGTCCAATAATATAGGCTGCCTCAGGAAATAGTAAGTAAATTGAAGGACATAGAAACACATTTTATTCAAAATTTTCACAGTGTTTTCAAGTTTTTTGTGTGTGTGTGGTTTTTTTGTGTGTGTGTGGGTGGGTGGTTCATTTTTTTGCTTGTCTGTTTTGCCTCATTTTGATATTTTAGTCCAACTCCGTGATAATTATTTTATTTGGCAATAAAATCTTTGATTAAACACTTTAAGTTTGTTTTATTAGGTATCTGGAAACAAATTAATGTCATCCAATTTTAAAATTTCATAATTTAAAAATTATGTATGAACCTGGAGAACATTACGTGAAGTGAAATAAGCCAGGCACAGAAAGACAAATACCATGTGATCTCATTTTTATGTGGAATCTAAAAATATTGGCATCATAGAAGCAGAGGGTGAAATGGTGGTTACTCGGGGCTGGAGGGGGAAGCTAAGGGGTGAGAAATTTTTGTCAAAGGCTACAAAATTTCAGTTGGGTAGATGGAATAAGTTCAAAGCATCTACGGTACAACAAGGCGACTATAGCTAATAACAATGTATTTTTGAAAATTAATAAAAGAGTAGATTTTAAGTGTTCTCACTACAAAAAAAGATAAGAATGCAAGGTACTGGATATGTGAATTAGCTTGATTTTGCCATTTCACAATGTACACATATTTTGAAACAACCTGTTATACAAATAAATATATACAATTTTTATTTATTGATTAAAATAATGGAAATGGAAATAATGAAATAATGGAAATCAAAATATCAAAGCATAGCTACATAATAATACATGAATTTTTATAAGAGGAAGTAATGTTTTGGGGGATAAAGATTGCATAAAAAATTATAAAACTGCCTGCTTACAAGCCATTTAGTTAACTAACATTTCCTCTAAACCTATCTAAACCAATAATGTCTCAGTGTTCTTTTTGTACTACACTGTTTCTTTTCACTCTTTTCAGTTCTCTAAATTTTGAATTTAAAGGTGCCTGCTAGGAGTGTTGGCTTTATAAATACCCAAATTCTGTGTATTTATGGCTTATTTCTTTAATCATAATTACATTATTTTACTAAATCAGAGAGTAAAAGCTGGTGTGGTTGTTAGGGCAATGGGTTTATTTTGTTTGACCCATTTATAGTTTATTTTTTAAAAAATCTGTAGCCAACCTTAGAATTATAAGATTTCTCATAGAATTAGAATATTAGAAGACCTATTAGCATTAACTCCATATTCCACTATGGAAAGAATTTGCTGGGCTCGATTGGCAGCTACCAATTTAGAGGTGGCATGTCTTCCCCGATTTGTCACCATCCCATCAAGCTTGCTTCACTCATTTACATTACCTGATGTATCCCTGTAGACGTTTGAGTTTGCAGTCCCTGATGATGAAGTGAATGAGGCAGCGTATTTTTCCTCCTAAACTATTTCTTTATGATAAAAATCCCATTCAAAAATTAACAAATCTCAGAACAAAATTTAAAAGTCTCTGCTCTGCAGAGGCACAAAACTTATATTTATTGCTAAAATGCATTTAAGTACTGTGGTAATGCAGTTATTACAGAAATAAAGTGTGAAATGCAAGCACAAGAATAAGAGCGCCATATTCTGACTTGGAGTAAGTATTGCTGTGTCAGGGATGGTATAGGAGAAGGCGATATCTAATTAAGTTGAAACATAGCGGATGAGTAGGGTTTTAGCTCATACCTGAGGACTCAAAAGGGAGGATTGAGAAAAATGGCACTGGATATAGGAGTACATTGTGCAGAGACCTACAACCTACAGGTGAGAGAAAATAACAGTGATTGTCTGGTGAAGATCAGTAAGAATGAAGGCTAGCTATTTAGGCCAAATGCCAAATAACAGTTTTATATGCCAGAAACATTAAGTTCTATTGTTGTTTTAATAAAAAAAAAATGAAAAGATGTGACCATGTCTCCAACTCCTGTCACCTGATGGATTTCTACTCAACAAGCACTGAAGAAACGCCTAGCTTTCTCCTTTGATAAATGGTGCATTCATTGTCCCAAACTTCTCTTCTTCAAACTTGCCACTTACATGTAATCAATTACCAACCTGGATTTCATTGCTCTCTGAAATAGTTTCTGATTTTAAAATAAAGAAACTAACTTTTTCATACAATTTAAATTCTAGCTTATAGATAAAAATGCATCAAGCTTTTTAAAGGAGGAACAACAACCACATTTTCTCCACATGTGCTAAGATGCTAATGTTTATAAATTCATCCAAACATGCTTCACATTGAATCAGTGACTTCTATTTATACCCACAGCAAGGATTATGAAGCTGAAAAATTCAGACATTATAAGAAATCCTATGTGAAGTACATAACTGTTCTTTTGCAATGCTTCAGTTTCAGGCTGTAGGCTGCTGACTTCTCTTTTCCTTTGTGTAATAAAGAGCTGTTTTTTGTGCTGGAACATTTCTGGTTTGCAGCTGACAAAATGAGAATTGACAGTTTTTCTTTTATTTTTCTTTCAGCTCACTCCGGTTGGCACCACAATATTTACAGGATTTTCAGGAGACAATGGAGCTACAGACATAGATGATGGCCCAAATGGACAGATAGAATATGTTATTCAATATAATCCAGATGATCCGGTATGTAAACACCTATTTGCAAAGTAATTTTACTATGAGGAATAAAATTAATGTTTATTTCAGCTGATATTTATTGTATTTTTCTATTAGCTCCTGAAACCAGAGTAGTAATAATGCCATTATTAAAAATTATCTCAAATTTGAATTATTTTTTAATATTTACACTATAGTTTTAAAGAAGCATTTTTGGTGGTATTTCTAGGCAACCGCTTAAAATGTATTTATAGTTGCAAAATACAATCTTTACTAAATTTTCATTATGTTTGTGGACTCCTAATCATTCTAAGCATTCTAAACAAATCATTGAAGATGATATAACCAATGTGATTGCTTATGCTTTATGGAACTTGACAATTAATAACAAATGCTACCACCACACTGCACAGACATCTGGCAAATGTATTTCTGGTGTCGCAAGCCTTTAAAATCCCAGCCATCTCAGTAATGAAACCAAAGATAAAGAAGAAGACAAAACCTCTAACTACAGGACATTTCTTTTTTCTGCATTAGAGTAGGGGATTTCTACATGGTTTTTAGGCCATGAAATTATTTGCTCCAGTAATATATTATACAAAAAAAAAAGAAGACAAAATCAGAATTATTTAATTGAAGCTAAAGCTGGAAGTCCTGCTTGCAATCCTCTCTTTTTTTTCTTTTCTTGAGGCAGCTTCTGAGAATCCCATCAGCTCCCCAAAGCAGTTTTAAAACCACTTCTTAAGTGAGCTTTCTAAATTAATGCTTCTATTTTATGTTTAGTATTAGAAGTATAACTGTGAAGTTAACATTTTGCCTTTATTTTTTACCTTCATATTTCTTATATATGCTTTAAACAGATAAGCAAAAAAGCAAATAAACAAACAAAAAACTCCAAAATCTGTTGCGCTTGCAGAGACTGAGAACTCACAAGATCTACTTCACAAATCTGTCGTAAGGATTAAGTGCTCATGAATGTGTTTTCTCATTTTATTCTGACAAATAAGTTAGTAGTAGTTGTATCTCTACTGCACAGGAGAAAAAACAGACTCATAGGTGAAATGATGTGCCTGATATTACACAGCCATTTCTAAGATATAGAGTCGAATTTCAGAGTAGCATGCACCCCACTCTTCCTCTATTATGTTCTTATGAAATCGTTGTAGTACTGTGTGAAAATTTTCAAAAAAACTTAGAGAATAAAAATGAACATTTAAAATAAAAATTGCATGAGTGTATCAGGGTCAAGAGAAGGTTTTGGAGATTTGGGGGTTGTCTTTTTTCCCCTAAAAGAAGATATCTCAACATGTTCTGTGGCAGACAATGAAACCAAGAGATAAGGACATGATGAGAATGTGACAGAGAAGGACAGTAAGTATTAAGAGTTATACAAGAAATGAAGTGGAAAGGATCAAAGTAAAAGCAGAGGAGAAAAGGGCAAGAGAAACATTTTTTCTTAAAAGTATAAACATCTGACTTCACATTCTATTTCTAAACCATTATTGTTTTTGCTATTTTTTAAAATTAATTGTATGAGTGTGCCATGTTTCTAGCTTACATTTTATGAAGGTCATTTTCTAATCTTTACTCCCCAAGCTGTAAAAATAAAACCTCCCAGCAAGTATGGAACAGCCAGCCCATGTATTTTAGGGAAATATTTATTGCGTGCATAAAAAAGAAAACTATCCAAGATTTAGATATAGTTTGAGACCAAAAATGTATTACTTAAAAGCTATCTTTTAGTAAGTTTCGTGAGACTTAAATTCCTTGTTAAGCTGTGCAGTAATTTCTTCTGAATAGTTGTAGGCTTGCCATCAAATATAACATGTACCTTTCACTACCTATAGAATGGAGATAGCCAATCAGCCACATGAGAATTCAAAATTACAAAAAAAAAAAAAAAAAAAAAAGAAAGAAAGAAAAGGAAGAAAACTATATTTTGGCTAGCTAACCTCCACTGTGGAAGAAATAAAGAAGTTCTCTGGGTACAGTCCTAATTCATTAGCCAAAGGAGCAAGACATCATGCCAGCACTTAACTTAGGGTATATGGGAGAGAAAAGCATTAATCACTCATACCGTTAAGGAGAGAATCCACCTTTAGCCATCATATAAACTTAGTGCAAACCTCAATACCAGTTTCTTCTCTTATAAAATCTGTGAGAGAAATAAGCCTGATGATTGTTTTAGTCTGCATCTATTAAATCTCTAGTAATTCTGTTTATATTAATAGCACCATAATATTCTCCTGCTTATCTCTTAAGGTCAAAACAAAATTGTATGTATAATAAACTTATTATTTAACCTGAAAATGCGGCCACCTCTGGCTCTTGGAACCACAATTATAATTTCTTTCAAATTAGTCTCATATGGTATGGTTGATAATTGAAAATGTAGATTGTCTGTTCTACTTAAAATTCTCAATGAGTTTGTTTGCTTTTCTTCCACCTGATTCTTTATTACTCATTACTTGAAGTCACATATTAGTGATCAGGAGTTTCACTCAACTCACAGACATTTTGTTTGTCCATAGATAATTTTAAACAATTTTAAATCCAATATGTAAAACTCATGAAAATTTACATTAAAATTTAGCTGTTTGTCCTCTCTTGAAATATGACAGAAATATGACAACACTGGTCCTGATTTCCAGTAAGACAACAATCAGCTAGAGGTGAACTCTTCCACTCTTCACACTCAGGCTTTACTTGCTTTGCTTATTTACTCACTTTGCTTATTTTCATTATCTGATTGATCCTTGTAGACATTTGAAGATGTAACCTCTGTCTTAGAGAAATGCAAAACATTTTTTATTAATTCTTTTTATCACTTTAAACACCAGCCTCTGTGATTTCTGATGAGTGAAAGTGGAAACTTAAATCATGTTTTTTGAATGTAATGTGTCATTTTTCTCTGGATGCTTTCAAAATTTTCTTTTAATCTTGGCTGCTTAGCAACTTGACTGTAGCATGTTGCTATGCAAAGCTATAGTTTTCTTAATATTATCTTTCTTGGGGAGTTGCTGAGTTTATGGAATTCTTGAAGATCTATTTTTTCATGAATTAAAAATTTATCAATCATCATTTATTCAACATTTTCATGTCCATTTCTCTGACTCTTCTCATCTGACTGTGCTCCCTCTAAGACTCAAATACAGGTGTGCCAGCATTTTGATGCTGTTCCACTGGTTTCTGAGGCTGTATTCAATTATTTTCAATATATTCTTTATCACATGTCTGCAAACTGCCTATTTTCTATTGATCTATATTCAAGGTCACTACATTCTCTGCCAATCTCCATTTCGTCTGTTTTTCAACCTATCCAGTGATGTTTTAGTGTCTTTTTTTAATTTCAGATATTATTCAGGTCTAAGCTTTCTGTATTTTTATACTTTGTATTTTTTTTGCTGAGTTTCCCATTATTTCATTTATAGTGAGCATATTTTTTTTACATCCTTGAGCACAGATACAGTTATAACTGTTTCAATATTTCTGTCTGCTGGTTCTAACACTGGTCTTCCTGGATTGCCTCTCCACTTCTAAACAGATCACATTTCCAGGAGTATCACATCAATTATTGTAGACTCTCTACTGGATTTTGTGAGTGTTACGTTATGGAGAGACTCTTGATTCTATTATATTCCTCTGAGGAATTTTTTTTGTTTGTCTTTAATTTTAGCAGACAACGTGCTAAAACTCAAAGTGACAACCGTTTCCCTTGAATGCTGCTCAAATCTGTGTTCGGTATACATTTCTTTCTTAGTTATTCCACCTGTAGTCTGCCCCACACAAGTGAAGTTTAGAGATCAACTAGAAATTTAGACATCATTTAAAAGTAGAATTGTGTTCTTCCTCTTTCTAGCTTTCTCTTTTCAGTATTCCTCTCTCACTTTCTGTCAGTTTTGGTGATCCCAAAATCTACCACCTGACTCTTCAGGTCAGAAATATTTCAGACTTCCCATCAGAGTTTTAACTGATAGTATTCAACTCAGCCTTCCTGTAGGCTAACTGCTATAAAACAGGAAAATCACCTGTGTTGTTTGCCTCATTTGAGTGTCCAATTTCTTCTAGAATATGCCTGCTTTGGTTCTCTCTTCAAGGATGTCAGATATTTTTTGTTTGTTTGTTTTTGTTATTCTGTCCAGAGTTCAGAGTTTATAGGTGCTTTTTGTGGAAGGATTGGGTCAAGTAGGAGTTAACTGGTAATATAGCAGCAGAATAACTAATTCTCAATGAATTCCTTTCTTCAATATATCTTTAGATGACTAGGATTCTTACTCGTTTTTGGTTCTGAATCATGCTGGTTTTCCTAAATATTGGGTAACAACAACAATGATAGAAACATTTCAGAATTTTAGCAACAACAACAAAGGAACACACGTTCATTAGATCCATGACTGCAGATCTTCAGTGATATGCTGTCAACTAGTCTGACACCTATATCCGGAAACAATGACATTTTAAATATACTCAGGCTGTTTTCTCTATAAGAGAGACAGAACTGGAGAAAGCATTGGGAACTGAGATGTCTATCAATATCTTTCTATACAAACAGAAAACACAGCTTTTCAATACAAGAGCATATTTGAAGGTACCCTCATGCTAATGCATTTCTAAAATATAAGAGAAAGCAAAATATAATGACACCTTAATATCGTCAAGTTGAAGACTCAACAAATGTAGCAGTTATTAATTACCAATACTGTATGTCATCACCAATCTTTCAGACAAGTGTTAGGGAACAGCATAAAGTATTGGTTATCTGATACTATATAACAATTTATCACAAACTTTTCTCAGTGTCTATGGCTTAATAGCCCATGCACAGCTTAGCTGGGCCTTCTACATAGGCTCTCTCACAAGGCTGCAATCGAGGGGTTGATCAGACTTGTTCTTATATGGAGGCTTGACTGGAGAAGAATGCACTTCTGAGTGAACTCAGATTGCTGTCAGAATTAATTTCCTTATGGTTTTAGGACACAGGGCCTTGGCTTCCTGCAATCTCTGGACTAGAGGCTGCTTTCAACTCTTAGAGGCTATGCTCAGTTCCTTGCCATGTGGCTTTGTTAACATATCTGCTTACTTCATCACCCCTGCAAGGAGAGTGTCTAAAGCTAGTCTGTCTGCAAGACAGTCTTATATGACATAATCTAATCACAGGAGTGACAGCATATAACCTATGCCATATTCTATTGGTTAGAAGCAAGTCAGAGATTCTGTACACACTTAAGGGATTACACAAAGGTATAAGTTACTTATATGGAGGCAAGAATTAAAAATCTGTCTGCCACACATAATGTGCAGAGTTATTATTGTCATTTTTGAATGTCATCTACAAGGACCTACTTTGTAAAAATATTTTTGAGTCTTTCTTTTTTTTACAAACTACACAAAATCGAAGGGATAAGGGTCTATTCTAGTCTTTAAATAGGGTAAATTGAAGATGGCCATTTACTTTATTAACATCTTTCTCATCCTACTTATGTTTTCCTCATGATACAGATAAACAATTTCCTAGGAAATGTGCAGTAAGGACATATGCTGCATTTTTACTGTTCAAAATCATAAAATTTCAATTATAACCAAATGTTGCAAACTCTTCACCATTACAAAGCTCCTTTATTTAATCTATGAATAAAATCAGAAGAGTTAGAAGTGAGCTTTTCTTTCCTTTTACCATTTTTTAAAAATTGTGATTGAAATGATCTTCTAAAATAAAGAAGTGAGTTTAGAGATAAAGAGCTACTGAACTGATCGACCCAAATTAAAACAAAAGCATTTGTGCTGTTTGCCAAAAATTTTCTGTTCTTCCTCTCTTTGGAGCATGCTGGCAGTGTACCATTCTTGCTAGGAGGAAATTAACTGGCTTTGACTAATAAAATGTGAGCTCAAAGAACCAATGTACAAGTCATCATATCCCCTCCCATTGTTGTTGTGATTGGAGAAAAACACACTGAGGTGAAAGATTCATTAGCCTGGATGCCCAAATGACAACAATAAACAGAGCCCACTTGTTGATGAGTAAATATGTAGATGTGTAAATATGTACAGCCACGAAGGAATAAAAGTTTAGGTATTTGTTCCTATAGGATAACCTATGCTTTCTTGGCTGATATATTTAGAAAAAAAAGTGTAATAAATATCACATTATGCAAGTCTTCTAGACATTTGTTAAAGAAAAAAATCATTCAATGACTCTTGTTAAAGTATGGTAAGAAAGACCTTATTCAGGACCATCAAGATAGGTACAGGGACCACCACAATGGAGACTTGTGAGTGGGGAAAGAGATAGGCTCAACTCTGCCCACAGCCTGGGAAAGTGAGAATTTATAGCCAATATCAGTGCGGGGATCAGTGAATGGAAAATTACTAAGGGAAAGAAAACTTTAGGAAAAAGGGAGATTCTGGCTAAACCAACCTAACACGATTGTTGCAGAAGACAGACCAGGTTGATCAGATATTACCTGTGGGATGGTGGAGGATGAGAAAGTGAATCAGATATCAAGGGGTATCAGATATTCGGGTGAGGGGAGTGTTTCTTGCTAAACCGACATAGCAAGGTTCGTTACTAAAATTGGATTTTACAGGGAAGTACATAGATGGTCCTAGAAGATTCAGAAGCCTGACTATAGAGTCCCCACTCTTATTCAAGGCAAGAAGAGGCATGCTTGTTTCATCTGAACAATAGATCCATTTTGTCATTCAGTCACCTTTTGTTCATTAAGGACCAGTTGAATCATCTGTTGGAACGTGGTAGTAGAGACTATCTACTGGATAGTGTGTATTGTCAGGCTTTTAATGAGGGGAGTTTAGTTTTTATGACATTTGTAGTATACTCATCACAGTCATAAAATACTATTTTGTTTTATGTCTTCTTGGCAATGCAAAGTAGAGTTGTCCATAATACATTGAACTAATTAGATTGTTTGGAAAAAAATGTATAAAAACTCTTTGAAGGCCGGGAGTGGTGGCTCATGCCTGTAATCCTAGCACTCTGGGAAGCCAAGGCGGGCGGATTGTTTGAGCTCAGGAGTTCGAGACCAGCCTGAGCAAGAGCAATACCCTGTCTCTACTTAAAAAAAAAAAATAGAAAGAAATTAGCTGGACAACTATAAGTATATATAGAAAAAAATAGCCGGGCATGGTGGCACATGCCTGTAGTCCCAGCTACTCAGGAGGCTGAGGCAGTAGGATTGCTTGAGCCCAAGAGTTTGAGGTTGCTGTGAGCTGGGCTGACGCCACGACACTCTAGCCTGGGCAACAGAGTGAGATTCTGTCTCGGGGAAAAAAAAAAAAAAAACAACTATTTGAAATGGGTCAGAATTTGTCATCCCATGCTCCGCAAAACTTTCATTTTTGAGAGTTCATCTTATGTGGAAAAATGCAAATATAGTAAGTATCATTCTGATATTTTAAATCCCATTGTTAGCAAGATTGATAACACTATCCACACAATAAATTATCATATCACTTTTCTTATCTTAATCTTTTTTTTAAATGTCAGACTGGAGGGATGTTTATTCAGCATTTTAAATATTTTGACCTAAAGTGATAAAAAGGAAACTGATGACACATTCCTTGTAGCAGTCTCTAGAGGACTAAGGAAGCAGCAGCACAACATTTTTATTAACTACTTTTGCCACTCAGAAAAGCAGTGAGGGCATTTAAGCAATATGCATAGACAGCTTCTTTCTTGGAGGTATGACAGTCGTGTTCCAGTGGGTGGTAACATCTTTCATCAACGCCTCCTGAGTAAATTGTCTTTTTCTTGTAATATGTTTGACTCCCTATAGCCTTGAGAGAATTGAGAAAATATGAGCCGTAATTTCTTTTCTAATGTGTAAGCATGTAATACATTGGAATTTCCTGAGTCAGGAAGTTAAAAACCACAGTTCAAAGGGAAAGGGTTTTTAACAAATCACCATCCTGAGGTAGTTCTGTACATAAGTCAAAGTCCAAATTTCAGATGTTATTAAAATATTTCAAGCTAAGCAAAAACAGTGATTGTTTATTCCTAGGTAGATTACTAAGAAAATTATATTACACTTTAATAATGCTTTGTAGGGTACATTATATCATGGAAGTCTTATACCCACATAAATTCATAATATTCTCATTTTACAGTGAACATTCATGTTTAATTAAATAATTATATAAAATTCTTTGTTTAAACTTTGTACCTCAGTCTTGATCTTTTCTTTCCAAGTCTATGTGACCTTTTAACTTTAAAACATATATGCTACTGAAGCCAACTAAGCACTTTCAAATGCAATTTCCTGGGCAATTAGTCAGAAAAAGGTAAAATTAACCGCATTATAATCTATCTTTAATGTATCCTTAAATGTGCATGTATGTGTTTTTATTTTTGTGATTAGAGGAGGGAGAAAGCTTTACAAAATGGAAAATACGATCAGAGTGTTGGTACTTTCTATTAGGAACAAATTTAATGATGCCTACTCAAATCCCAATCTCTGAAGAGTAGACAAGAACCACATGTTCTTGCTTAATCCTCCACTTTTCATTTCAGGTCATTAGTTAGAGGAGCCACCCCAACCATTGATAACCAAGACATAGATTAATCAGCAGCTGATGGCCTGATAGCCTGGCTTAGTCAGAGACAAGCTTAAGGCTGACTGGAGACTGATTAGGACAAAGTTGATTTTGCTTATTGGAACTAAGAGATAAACTCACAGTCCTGTTCAAAGTGGGGAAATGGGGGTAGTCAGAAGAGAGAGGGATAGAGAAAGAGAGAGATAAGGGGGGGATAAGGGGGGATTTTAAAAAGATGTCACAAAACAATGGTAAGAGAATTTTTAGCCTCTTAGAGACAGAGAAAGAAGCATCGTTACCCAATCCTCACCACTTTCCACTTACAAGCCCAGTGAGGCACATTTGGGCTGAGCCTCTGTCCTTAGGTCACCAGGAAATATATATTTGTATGTGTGTGTGTGTGTGTGTGTGTGTGTTCTTAAAAAAAATCTCTTGAACCAAATTTGTAGTCCTTACAGCTGGAGAATATCATAAGCAATATTTATAAATATAACATAGATATGAAAAGCTGTACAGAATCTTTCATTTCTCCTAAAACATGGTAAATGGCCAGATGATTAAAAATAGTGCTAATTAGCCCATATTCCATTTCCAGAGCAATTCTATTGACAGGCCCAAAACCTCCTTGCAGAGTGCTGTCATTTTATCCAAACTGGTACTAACCCACCTTCACCGTAAGGAGATGGAGTCACTTGGGAAACACAGAGTTGCTGGAGTGTCAACATTCATTCTCTCTCCCTTATGTTAATATGTATATGTGTAGGGTGGGCATTGCTCCTGCCTCTTATCCTATTTCTCATCCTTCCAATAGTGATAAAATTGCTTTAACTGCCCTATATCTTCATTTTACTAAAAGGAGGATTGCCCTTTATCTGACATTTGTTAAGTCACTGAACTTCCAGTAAGTTGTGAGTGGACCTTTCTTGATAGAGGCCAGATGTTTGGAACCTATATTAAAAGATTTAGCCATAATTGGATTTCCCTCATTAACATAGTGCAGGTAGAGGTTAGCACTTAAATTCTCATCACTCAAAGAAACCAGTGTCAGTTTGTATTTTAAAGACAAGGGTCCAAAAGTATCAGAAAGTGGGCAATGACCTTGCTTCAGAAATGTAAAATTGCTTAAGGAAATGGTCCTTGCTCTGTGCCCACACTCTTCTGCTTTGTTGGTGGACCAAAGCTCTAAGAATAAGAGGGGAGGAAAATACATAGCAGGGAAAGAGAGACTGCAGTTATGTCTAGACTAATCTCTTAGTCTACTCTTTCTCAAACTGAAACCTAAATCATCTGCATCAGAATCACCTGGTAAATTTGTTACAAATGCTCCTGAGAATTTCTGGAATTTGGGGAGATAGATGCTAGGAATCTTCAATCTAAATGGTACATATCAATGATCCTTATGCCTTCCAAACTTTGAGAATCATTGTTCCATTCCCTCACGGCTTTATCATGTAATAATTAAAAAAAAAAAAACAACTTGCTATTCTCTTACTAAATTTAGCTGTTTAAAAAATGTTATTAGATCAGGGCAATTACTTAGAGTTAATATAATCTAATCTTTTTACTAGAGAAAAAGAAAGCATATCCTAGTGATACATCCATGCTTTGCTTCTAATTCTTTTCTTGATTATTATTCTATGTTTTAGAGACAGAAAGGATACTCAAGAAATACTCATTTAATTAATAAATTTGTTAATTTTAATACAGAACTTTTCCCTAGGCAACATTTCAGAAGTAGTGTTGATCATAAGCATATAATGTCCTTATTTATGAAATACCTAATAAAGTGAAAAATATAAGATATCTATACAAGATAGATTTAGCTAATAAGAATCAAGCTCAATTGAAAAGTGTGCTAAAGAGCAATAAAGTCACTAGGTAGTAATTCTATTGTTCATAATAATTCTGCAAATGTCCAATGAAAACCGTCAACAAGAAAAAGTATGGCAAACATTGAGTTGTTTTGCTAGAGATAAAAGGATAAGTGCTTCTACATCATAGACTGAAACCCTTGGGGAAATCTATGAAGTGAAACAGAAAATACACAAACAATGTGTTATTTGGAAAAAAATAATATAACATCATATCAAAGACTTAACTCGAAATAGGCTAACAAAGAAGGCTTCACTGAGTAGGATTTGCAAAATTTACTGCACAGATAAATGAGTGATGGAATATTTAAACAGCAGAAAATAAGAGCAAATGTCAGGTGTGAAAAGCCATGACCTATATGGAGAACAGAAGGGCCTGCAGTGTAAGGAAACAGAGATAAGAGATAATCACGTATCAGAGTGCTTTCAGCTGCAGAAAATACAAAGTAATAACAACAACCAAAACACCTACCTCAATTAAAGATGGCTTAACCAAAAAGGTCATTTGTTATCTCTCATAGTAGGTTTTTCAGAGATGGGGTAATATCAGGATTTGTTCAGCTTCTCAGGGACAATGTAGATCCAGGTTCTTTTCATTTTATGCTCTACTATCCTTAGAATATTCATTATTTTTTGTAAATTAATTCCATTAACAATCTCAAAATGGCTGCTGAAGTTTCAAGCTTTATATTCTGATAGCAGCATCTATAGCACCTGTTTTTCCTTATAATTAAGAGAAATTATTTCATTTTACCCAGAATTGGATCACATGTACATTTCCAAAATAATTCTTGGTAAAGAGTATGGAATTACCATGATTGGCTTAGACTATTCAAGACACATCCCACTTAGAGGCATAATCTCCTCTGAAACACAAAGCCACTAGACATTTAAGCTAATTTGGAGTTCTGAGTCCAGAGATGAGATGGCCTTAGGATAAGCAACCTACAGTATCTTTCATATATATGCTAGAAAGTGATATGTGTTTCTATGTTATTCAGTCACTAAAATGTAATGACCCTGTAACAGCACATTAGGATATGTTTAAGTGTAAGTGGCGATTTTTTACTGAGGTTTTACCCATAATGAACCTAGATATTTAGATTAAATCATTTGTACACTCCCTTACCATAATTGAGAGCTGCACTCATAGATATGAGCAATGTTTAAATAGGCAAAAATGTAGGGATATGTCAAATGTCTGTTTTTAATTATAAATATCCTTCATAAAACATCTTCTGTATTTATATATAAAATTGTTACTTTTGAATGACTGCATCCAAGAAAGATTTTCAAAGCCAATTGCCTGAATCATTTAAAAATATATGTCATTTGATACTTACCTGGCAGCGGATGTACCATGATCACAATGGTGGTTTTCCCGGGGTGAGGCTCATCCATTGCACTCCAGATGTGCTGACCCCTGCGATTTCCCTAAATGTGGGAAACTCGACTGCGTAATTTGTGATAGTGGGGGACTCCATTCGCACTGTCCCATTTTATTTTTTTCTTAATTTAAAAAAAATATATATGTCATTTGTATAACAGTGTACAGCATGTCTGTGTGTGTGTGTATGTGTGTGTTTGCTTGCATCCACAAGGGGTTTGAGATGGGAGATTTGAATCAGCCGTTTTCTTATTGAGTTTCACTTCCTATGTGACTCTTAGGAATACACTTATCCTGAGTTTAGAGTGCGTGCGCGCGCACACACACACATACACACTCCTCTTCCCCTTCTCCCTTCTTCTTCCTCCTGCTCCTCCTGCTCCTTCTCTGTCATTTCTTCCTCCTCCTCCTTCTCCTCCTCCTTTCTCAGTAATTTAATGTGGATCCAAGCTAAGTATTTCACCCAATGCCCACAAGCATGGGTGCAAATACAACTGTGCAAAACAACCAAACAAACAAAAAACAATTTCAGTGCTGGAAGTAAAGTTGATTTGTTGCAGTTATTGAGAAACTATTTTATCAGTTTTTAAAATGGCGCTAAAAATACAAGAGTGATGTAAGATCTTTTTAAGAATAAGAGACTGATCTTATAATTATACTCTCTTAAAGTGTGAATACATTTATACTGAGGGCTGTTCATATTAGAGCAAGTAGTGCTGGAAGGCACTTTAGAGATTGCTCTTATGACCTGAGTGCTACCAGGAAGAAACTCCATTCCTGAGAGAGTAGGGATCTAAACTAATGAACAGTAATTATGCAGTTATGGAGCCTGAAAAAAAAATTAACCTATAACCCATCTATATATATATATATATACATACATATATATATATATATTTACAATAACATACTATGTCAAGTTCATAGTCAAGTGCCACATAATGTTTCAATCAGCTATGGACTCCGAATACGATGGTGGCCTCACAAGATTATAATACCATATGTTTACTGTTTCTTTTTTATGTTCAGATACACAAATACTTACTATTATAATTGCTTACAGTATTCAGCACAGTAATATGTTGTACAAGTGTGTAGAATAGAGGCAATAGACTATACCATATAGCCTAGGTGTGTACTAGGCTATACCATCTTGGTTTGTGTAAGTATACGTTGTGATGTTTGCACAACAAATAAAATTGCCTAACAATGCATTTCTCAGATCATATCCCTGTTCTTAAGTGGCTCATGACTGTATTTATATTTAATGCCTGAAAATAATTGAAATGCAAAATGGGCACCAATGTTGGAAAGTAATATTGTATAGAAATCACAAATTGTAATTGTAATATTGGAACTCTTTGGTGTTAAAACAAATAGTGAAAAGGTAACAGGGAAGATTTTCAGACACATAGACTTTGATTTAGAACTGTTCCAAGGCTGTTGATGAATAACCCTAATAATATATGAAAAACTATGACAGGAAACAAGTTTCCTGGTTATCATTATCAAAAGACTCAGGAAAAACACATTGTTCAAAATGAAACATTTTGAAAAATGATAAGAATATTAAATATGAAGCTTATATTCATTCTATTTTCAGATGATAAGCATGCCATTTATAACTTTCAAGAGGACTAAACTACAGTATTGTGCTATCTAATTCATCTTATATTCAAATGATCTGAAACCTGTATCTTTAATATTTGCAGACATCCAATGACACCTTTGAAATTCCCCTAATGTTGACTGGAAATGTAGTGTTAAGGAAGAGGCTCAACTATGAAGATAAAACTCGCTACTTTGTCATCATCCAAGCTAATGTGAGTATTCAATTTCTCTTAAATTTCTCCTGTGAACTTATGAAGGAAAAACTTTTCCAGAATGTATTAAATGCTCTTAGAGTGCTCAGTGTGATTCAGTCCCTCAAAAGAATACCCCTGCCCTCAGTGGTACTTATATATTATATTCTTCTAGACAGGAAATGGGATGGATTGGTATTGTTTGCATTCACTGTATTCTTCCACCATTAAATCACTCATATGTATTAACCATATTCCAATAATTTGTTTTTAGCGCATACTGAAGCATTTCTCAAAATATGATCCACTAAACAACTGCAGCAAAATCACCTTGGGAGCATATTAAAATATAGATTTCTGACCCCCACCTCAGATGTTCTGAATAAAAATCTTAGGGGGTGGAAGTGTAATATATGTATTTTCAGTTAGTTAGTCAGAGGATTTTAAAGTACACTAAAGATCTGAGAACCACTGCCTAATTGGTAATGTTTTTCTCATGGCTATCATTTACTGAGTAGTTACTTACTAATTATAAGCTATTATGCCCATAAGTGAAGTTTATTGTAATATATGTAGACAACAATGATACAAAACCTGAAATACAGTTACTTATACAGTGGGCATTTATTATTGTTATTACTATTAGTTTAAGAAAAATCCTGGAATTATGTGGCTCAGGGGTTGGCTTGACAGTTCAAACATATCATCAAGTAGTGGTCTTTTTGGCACTAGGGACCAGTTTTGTGAAAGACAATTATTCCACAGACCAGTTGTGTGTGTGGGAGAGATGGTTTGGGGATGATTCAAGTGCATTACATTTATTTTATACTTTATTTCTATTATTATTATATTATAATATATAGTTATTTCATTATATAATTGAGAGCTGCACTCATAGATATGAAAGATTTTTAAATAAGCAAAATATAATTATTTCATTATATATTACAATGATTAATTATAATATAATAGTACAATAATACAATGTAATAATAATAGAAATAAAGTGTATAAAATTCTCTGCAAGCAGTTGATTTATTATGGTCTTTGTGCAGTCAAACCTCTCTGCTGATGATAATGCAGCCGCTCCCCAGCACTAGCATCACTGCCTTAGCTCCACCGCAGATCATCAAGTGTTAAGAGTCTCATAATGAGCTTGCAGCCTAGATCCCTCACATGTGCACTTTACAGTAGGGTTCCTGCTACTATAAGAATCTAATGCCACTGATGATCTGACAGGAGGCAGAGCTCTCAGGTGGTGATGCTAGTGATGGAGAGCAGCTGTAAACACAGATGAAACTTCACTTACTTGCTGGCCATTCACCTCCTGTTGTGCGGCCTGGTTCCTAACAGGCTGTGGACTGGTACTGGTCCACAGTCACAAGGACTCAGGATCCTTCCATCCTTATACTTTGCCCTTCCTCGAAATATGGCTATTTTTTCAATGTCTTATCTGCTGGGAGCTAGTTGAATACCACAGCCATAAGCATCACAACTGCATTGCAATTCTGAGTGTAAGCAGGTGGAATGGGGTAGCAAAAATAAAATATATTTTATGTTTGTTGAGTCTTACTCCTTTTATCTGAGGCTCTACTCTATCCGGAGTTCTCTCCCACCCAGCTTCTCCTTGTAGAACTGGATCACATGAGTCATCATAGCAGGAAGGAATGAAGAAGTCATTGTGCCAAAGGGGAATGAGATAGTCCTCTCTGGATTAAATGATTTATGCTTCAATTCCTGGGACTGGGCACACTGATGCCCTGAAAAAAATATTTTTTTTTAGCAAGAAGACAAATGGGTCTAGCATACGAGAAGAAATTAACCGGGCCAGCAATACATAGCTACTAACATTGAAAAAGTCCCCTAGTAAGTGACAGACTTGGGTTCTGAAATGGCAGTTAAGAAATTAGTTAAGAAATGAGACTATGGAGACAATTTAAAGATCAGTGGTGCCCAGGGACTGGTGATGGGGGCAGGTGGAGAGGGATGAGTAGAATGATCACAGAGAAATTTTAGGGCAGTGGAAATAGTCTGTAATGATACTATAAAGATAGATATATGCCATTATATATTTGTCCAAACCCATAGAATGGACAGGACTAAGAGTAATTCCTAATGTAAACTATGAACTTTGGGAATTTTGATATGTCAGTGTAAGCTCATCAATTGTAACTAATGTACAACTCTGATGAGGAATACTAATAATGGGGGAGGCTACGCATGTGTGGAGGCAATTTTTCTGTGAACCGAAAACTGTTCTAAAATAATGAAGTCCTTATTGGAAAAAAAAAAAAAGGCAGTTAAGACTCTAAAGCCAGCCTATGCCGTTAGTGATTCTTAGCATTGTAATCTTCCTGATATAGCAGAACAGAGAGATAGCATGTCCTCAATCAGCTTTTCTGAACAAGTTCATATGCAAAAAGGTGTCACTACATTGCCATTTTCCTACCTGTCTTAGAGATATTTCACTTGAAAAGGAGGGTGAATGTGTATAGATAGATAGGTAGATATGGACATAGAGATATGTAGATGGAGATATTCAGACAGAGATATGTAGACAAATAATATAGATGCAATTTTTGAAGCCAAATTTATATACTTTCATTAATATTTCTTAAGTTTTTTTTTTTTTAATTTAATGTTTTTGTTTTGATTTGGTGGAATTTTTTAGTGTCATGTGATAAAGACTAGAATATAAACTGTGGATAAGGGAAATTGTAAAATCTATTAGGAATTGCCACTCAGAGCTCCATAAAAACACTGAAAACATTTTTTTTTCTATTTAAGTGAAGATGTGGAGAAAAGGTGCAATTTCTCTTGTCTGACTCAGACTCTCTACTATAATTTATAGAAAAGTCAGATTGTTATGAAATGTATTTGTAAGCTAGTTTTTTTTTTATTGTGTCATTTTAAATGACCTAATTTTTTAAAGAAATGCAGGTTAAAGAATTCTGAATTGTTACCTAGTTTAAAATATTTATAAAGACATCTGAGACAATTTACATTCAATTTGATAGACTATTCATCACTGAGAAAGTGATGAGTTTTTAGCCTTTCAAAGATAAAATTATGAAACAATAATATATGTGAAGGAAGGAGTATATCAAAAGGACGGAATGGGATGAAAGAGAAGTTAAAAGAAGTTATAAATTTATCTGTAATCACAATTTTTTAGTATACATTTAAATCACATGGTACAAAATATAAAATGTTAAATACAGAAGATTATAATCTTTTCAGTGTTTTAAAAAGTTTTTAGAATTGTATAATTTCAATAGCTGCAGAATATATCCAAATAAGGGTGCATTGCAGTTGATTTGACTATATTCTGTTGTTTGCTTTTTGGTTGTTTTCAGCATCAAATGATAGCTACCTTCATGACTCCAATGAGAAGCAGTGAGTGTAGTATAATAATAGTAACAGCATGAACTCTGGAACCATATTGACTGAGTTCAAATCCCGGGTCTGCCATTTACTAGCTTTGTAATTTTGGACACAATTTTTATGTTAATTTCCTAACCAGTAAAATGGGGATATTAATAAAGCATATCACATAGGTTTCTGGTGAGGATTAGTAAGTTAACAAGCAAAATAAATAAATAAATAAATACTTAGACTAATATTTTAAGTAGATTGTGATAGAATTACATAGATCACTTAAATACTAGTATGTTACTGTTTAAAAATTAATAGTTAGTTATAGCCTGGGCATGGTGGCTTACTCACACCTGTAATCCTAGCATTCTGGGAGGCAGAGGTGGAAGGATTGCTTGAGCTCAGGAACTTGAGACCAGCCGAGCAAGAACAAGACTCCATCGCTACTAAAAATAGAAAAATTAGCCCAGTGTGGTGGTATGCACCTGTAGTCCCAATTACTCAGGAGCCAGAGGCAGGAGTATCATTTTAGTCATAGAGTTTGAGGTTGCTGTGAGCTAGGCTGATGCCACAGCCCTCTAGCTTGGGCAACAAGCGAGGGTATATGCATATACTGTTAATATTTGTATAAAATGTCATATTATTTTCCAGATTCTTACAACATGTTGCATTTTCACATATGGTAGAGAAGGATGTCCATTTCTACTACATTTTAAATACATAATTTACTTTAAAAAGTGGGTTGTTGGAGTTGGAAAGTCAGCTCAGATGTGCTTGAGGGCCAGTTGTGAGTACATTTTCCCAACTCCACATTCAGTGACCTCATATTTGCAGCCGGGGTGGGAGTATTTACAGTTTGAAAAGTGACAAATGGTACAAATCAGGGCTTCTTATCTATTCAGGCTGGTTGTTAACCATTTACTGTTTTGTATATACCAATATCAATATAAGTATATAATTTATATCTGTATCTTTATATAGGATAATGATATCCATCAATTTAAAATATCTAATTATTATTTTATATTTCTGTCTGTTTTTATTATTTTATTAGTGTCACATAAACCAACAGACAATGTAAGTCATGTATATTTATTGAAAGCCAATATATTCTCTTTAAATCATAAGGATGTTAAAATATAAGCAACCAGTTTTGACTTTAAAGCAGATGGTCTCTGTTGGTTAATTGGAGATCTTTTGACAAATTATTGAACTTTACCAAGCTTTGACCTGATTTTGCTTATAATATAAAGATTTAACTGATTTGCCAAGGAAATCATTCAAATTACATGTAGTTGGAAGGTTTCTTTTTATCCAAGTGTACATGTTATGATTTTTAATTAAGATAAACAAGTTTTGACTGACTCCCATTAGAAAACCTGTCACTTGTTTCCTTGAGACTATTTGCAAGGTTATAGTCCCTGCTGTTTACTTCAAATATGGATACCTAATGAAGGAATGATTAATTTTCAGACAAAAATGTGAGGAGTAGAATCCAGACAAGAAAGTTCAGAGAATTACAAAGATCAATGGATTTTCCTTTTGTTGAAATATACAGCAGGTTCTATTACGATATGTTATCCTAAATTACAAAAGAATCAAATTCATCTCTTCACACACAGATTTTTTTTTTAAGCCAACTCTCTTTTGTATTATTGTTATCCTGAGTAAAATATTAAGGACACTTTGGTATTCAAGAATTCTTAATCTTCAGAAGGAAAAATGTTTATATTTAATTTAGAATCATAGAAAGAGTAATTTCTGAATTATCCCATGACTAGCAGGGCTAGTCTATATTTTCTCAAATATAAAAATCTAGAGAAAGGATTCTACTTGTCTTCCATAATGAGATATATAATTCCTAAAAATGTAATATTATTATTTTTTCCTAGCTCCGTCTTTTCACGTAATTGCCGTGAATATTCAAAGAAAATGTATAAACATTGCAGAAATGTAGGTTTGGATATGTAAATATCACTTTCTATACTTTTAGATTTCAACCTATGTAAATAACTTTTCAAAAATAACCCCTCTCTGACCTTCCCTCAGTTCTGCTTCCTACCAATAGGGGAATAAGTGTTAATTTTAACCCACTTTTTTTTTTAGCTCTGCCAGTTTCTTGGGGATTTCTGGAGAGTGGGAGTGTAATGGGAAGATGGTGGTTGATGGTTTAAGGGAACGAATATTTATACAATGTTTGAGTAGTAAAGATACTGTAAGCATGTGGCACTGTGAAAGATGATACTATTCTATCTACTGGTATGCATAAAAATTAAGGAAAATCAGGTAACTATCTCAAACAAAAAATGCTTTCAAGAAAAAAATAAAGACCCCACTGCTGATATGAGTTAAACCAAGGCAATTTTATTGCTACTATTCTTTCTCTTTTTCAAAAAAAGAAAGCTAACAGAATCAAGTTACTAGTATAGAATTTTAAAATTTCATTCCATGATATTCCATCTATCATTGGTGGGCAGAAACAAGACAAACACCTCTGTGGTCTTAGGGAACTGACAGGGTCAAAAGACTCAGGGCAACTTTAATTATCTTCCATTTTTTTTTCTCTCTTTCTCCACTGCAAATGCTTGATAAGGTAATGAAGTAGTATTTAATTTATGTGTTTCTGAGTGAGTCTGGTGGGTGCCTCCAGCCATTTTGGTAAGCTACAAACCACTTGAATACTGAATATTTTAAATGCTAGCAGTCTATTTCAGGGCTCCTATACATTGTTTAAAAATTATTCAGAACATCAGCATATTTGTCTCATACTCATTTTAAAACCAGGTTTCAAATAATTTCTTATTATTTATTGGAATCCACACCTTCCCTGTCTCTACTCCACACAATCGTTATTCACTTAATACACTGCTAAATACAGAGCATGTACTAAATAAATTAGAAATTCACATTTATCACTAGTTTCATCAAAGAATAGTTGGCAATTACACTGTTTTACAAGAAAACCTTCCAACTTGGGTGAAGGGATTAATCTTACCTATCTGAGATTTTTTTTTACCTCAAAATTATCATAGTTGAAATATTTGCAATTTTATAAAAATACGCTTTGTAAGAAGAGTGGATTGTGAAGACAAATTGTATCTCTGAGCTATCTATACAAAGTATCTTTTTTGAAATTCTACTAGGCACACTTTTTTTTGTATATTAGTTCTTTCTCGTAATGTATTGATGAAAATTTCAACTCATTTAGTAAATAATTCATTCAGAAGTAACGGGTGTCTTTGATAAGCCAGACACCATGTTGATTATGATTCTGAATAGGTGTACTGCCATTATATGGAACGAGTATGTTGGAAGCCTTGCAAAAAGATGCTAATGATTCAGGGACCAGGTGAATGCTACCCCCTGTGAATATTGACAGAATGCTCTAACTCTTCTAAATTCCGTACTCTATTGAATATTCCTTATGGCTTTCTTGATTCTGTGTTGAAGATGTGTGTATACTTTTAAACTCCCATGTGTCAGTTTTTATGCTGGATTGATTATGCTTTTTGTCACTTGCAATTGCTTACATTTAGCTCCATTCACAATTGTTAGTGATTCATTTTTATGGAAGCTAATTAAAGCTTTCATGTTACTAAATGTTTAATGTTAGGAAATATATAAATGACATGTGAAATAATAATACATGTTGAGAAAATATAAATTAAACAGTTGTATTAAACTTCTCAGGCTACCATAACAAAACACTAAAGAAAGAATGGATTAACCAATTGAAATTTATTTTCTCCCAAATATGGAGGCTAGGAATTCCCAGTCAAGCTCCAGCAGGTTCTCTTTCTGGCAAAGGCTCCCTTCCTGGCTGGTAGATGGCAGCCTTCTCTTTTGACCTCACTTTGCCTTTGCCCTGTGTTTCAGTGTATGTGTTGTATTGAATGAAAGAGAGAGAGAGAGCAATATTAAGGACACTAATCTTATTTTATCAAGGCCCCATCCTTATTATGACATGTAATCTTAATTACCTCCCGATAAACCCTTTCTCCAAATATAGTCACATTAGGTGCTAGGGTTTCACCATATGAATTTTTTCTTTGGTGGGGGGAACACAACTTAGTCCATAGTAGCAGTTGAGTTTGGAAAACTTTTAAAAAAGATATTCTTGCATGTCAATTGCAGTCACAATTTCCTAAGTTAATGCATTTTTTTTAATTTTCAAATAATTAAAATTTTAAAATATTATCTTATTTTTCTAAAAAAAGAAAGAAGAGAATATAGAAGAAAAATTAGAGAGAAAAGGAAAGAAATCTTCTTGGTAGAGTTTATTATCTATTGGATTCTCATATAACAATGAATGAAAAAGCAAACAGTGAAATATATAAAACATTTATGTAAATAGTTATGTTGTATTTTTATCACTAACAATTTAGAATGTTATTTCCTTTATTCAGAACAGTGTTGAGCAGTGCTATATCACTGGAAAGAATGAAAGGGTGTGAATGTGTAT